>JAAAKQ030371354.1:0-25641 GCA_010016005.3 Zanna intricata
AGGCATAAGTAGCCCTTCGTGGCACAGACATTCGGTCTTATGCTCTAGGGCGACCGAATGGGGTGGTGGCGGGAGAAGTGCCAGCAAACCAATCTATCTATTCCCTTACTACTCTTTGAGTAGCTTTTCTAAAGCTACTACAGATCACTTATTATACATCACATTAATATATGAAATATGTAATTTAATTTTACTAACATTTACATTTATTTTTGTTCTAAAATATCCTGGAAAATTTCAACAAATATTTATTTTTGCCATTTATGATCTTTAGCGGTAACTTTCAATAAAAATATATTAATTAGAAATATTAACATAAACCAAGAATATTTTTAACAGAACCAGTTCTTGATATTGAAGAACCTTGGATCAACTCACTGTATGAAAAATATATTGTTATGTATTTATTAAAATACAAAATTTCTGACTCGTTTATATCTCATCAATTCATCAGAATATAAGATATAAGTAATTTTAATGTATTAGTCCAAATTTAGAACATTATTTTCTAGAATAGCACAGAGTGTTTAAAAATTAACGTAACCTTATGGAAAAATGAGTTGAAAGTTGGCCTCCTTATTCTATTTACCTAATTCAATACTACGTTTAAACAAATGTTCTAATGTTTGATGAGGAACTGATCTTCAATTTCGCTCGGCAATTCAGGAATGGTATGAGGATGAGTTTTTTCATCAGCATTCTTAATGTATCCCGACAAGAAAAGTCAGGAGGAAATAAATCAGGAGACCGAGGGGGTTACAACCCATTAGAAATCACTTGTTCATGAAAACATTGATCCAGGAAAGTCATAGTGTGGTTGGTTGTATAAGCCGTATCATTGTCTTGTTTAAATTCTGTGTACTCTAGCCAGTCTGCTAGTATAGTGTTTACATATTGTCAAGAGGATTGAATTGAGAGGAGAGTGGAAGAAGTATTAGGAGAAGACAAATATGGTTTCAGAAAATTATAGGAACAAGAGAGGCAATTTTAGCACACAGATTAGTAGTAGAAGGAAGATTCTGCTTTAGCAGAATGTACCTCTTGAACGAAAAGTATTATAATTGAAAAAGTTTGGGCACATGCGATTTTCACTGGATGTTTACGTTTTGATGGCCTAAGAAATCCAAAAATTCGGATCGAAATTTTCCATTTGTTCATATTTAAGTGTGTTTGTGTGTTCGGTGCCGCCCTCTAAATCACCTAATACCTCCAGACCTAGTGAACGAATTTTGACCAAACTTGGTAAGATTTCTTCTATATATATGGGGTATTTATGCGATTAAAATTTCAACTTAAAAGGTGAAGGGGTAGACTATAGAGCAAATTCAACCTCTGTATCTCAAAGTTTTGCCTAAACCAACCAGTTTGGTCAATGGTTAACTTGCATTGAAAATCAGCTGATTTCGAATGAGAAAGTTTTGAGGTACAAACTATAGTAAAGGAAATTCCTTTTATACGGATTTGAATACAACAACCTTAATACCGGTGTTCTTTGGTGGTTGGGTTACAGTTAATCACAAAAACAAAAACACAAAAGCACATACAAAATCTCAGGAATGGTCGACCTGAGATTGTTCAAGACTACACTTCATTTGCATTCATATATATCCTCATTCATGCTCTGAATTAATACCTTACAGTGGTTCCGGAAGCTAAAAACAAAAATGTTAGTGCCGACACTGCCGCTGGTACCGCCACAGCTGCTAGAATGCAATACTTTATGCGCGCGCGCTTTGTTTAGAATCCTCAATTCTTTATAACTTCTATATTGTTAATAAATATCTATGTTTAAACATGTAAAAAAAATTCAAACATTCAAGATTTTTCTTATTTGGAACTGGAGTTTGGGGGAGGAAAGTATTTAAAAATCTTTTACTAATTACTATTAACATTCTTAAAGATATCTCCTTAAAATTTTAACTGATTTAGTCTTTAAAAATTCCTGGAAAAGATTTCACCCAAGTTGTAAAACGTCATTAAGATCATTATTCTTTTTTGCTACAAAATTTTAAACAAGAATGTAAAATATATTTCTCGAAATATGTTCAGTACTTAAAATAAATTTTATGTTGTATCGAAAAGCTTGAATTTGTGTGTGTGTGTGCGTCTCTCTCGCTCTCACACCTTTTCTACCACTCACTCGCAAATTCACTCCCTCCCCCTCGCCATTCCCCCCTCACACTCTCACTCTCTCTCTCTCTATATATATATATATCTATCTATCTTTCTTTCTGCGTGTGTGTGTGTGTGTGTGTGTGTGTGTGTGTGTGTGCCTACGAAAGGATATATTCTCTCACTATTTTGTTAGTTGTTAACTGTAAACTGTTTACTATTCCTTTTCATTTAAAATTATTAATTATGTAATTCAGCTCAATAAGCTAAATTAAAAATGTATTTGGTATTTGTAAACAAACTAAAATAGATAAATTTGTAATGTAAGATAAAGTAATTTTTCATTTAATGGTAGTTGTAATCTCCTGATGTATTTAGAAATGCTGTATGGCTTCTCATTTCTTATAATAATTAAATTGATAAACGGTAAAGAATTTATTCAAAACTGATTCTTGATTCTTTAATTATAAAATCTTAACCGAGTTAGAGAAAGTAAAGATGCTAAACTTTTATGTAATAGGATTATACAGAGTGTCCCACGAAGAAACGGAAAAAGTTTTAGGACATGTTCTCCTGATAAAAATAATGAAAAAAAAGTGATACAAATATAAATCTGGAAACGCTTTGTTTTCGAGTTATGGCTAGCGAAAGATTACACCCGGATCTCAGCTCATCTGATAAAAAGAAACCCTACTGTAATTTTTGGATCTAGATTAAGGAATAACGTTGGTAGATTCTCACGTAGTCTGAGCTGGGAAATAAAATAAAAAAAGGATCGCACAACTGTAACTTTGGTGGTTTTTAACGTTATAAACTAAACTTTAGTGGATATTTGACGTTAGCTCACCATGCCCACGTTGAACTTTTATACGGATTTGACGCCTAGATCGTGGATACCGGTGTTCTTTGTGGTTGGGTTTCAACTCCACACTTCTCACCAGCGGTAGACCTGACTTTGTACAAGAAGACACTTCATTCCAATTTGTAGATCTTCCTCATTCATCCTCTGAAGTAATACCTTACGGTAGATACGGAGGCTAGACAAAAAAGAAAAGAAGATATTTGACGTTAAATAAAAACTTCGTTGTCGCAAAACAATATTTATTTTAAATTACAACTTTGTTAAAGACTAATAAATGAGGATGATTTAGTAACAATACTTGTAAAAAATTTAATTCTGAGAAAATTAATGTAAATACGGCCTATAAAAACTAACGCAATTTGAAAAAATCGCATTTTAATTAGCATTTTATTGCAAAATTACTGTGCAAATACCCTCGGACCGATTTTCTTTAAATTTTGCGTGTTGCTTTATGATATAAAAGTTCTTTATATCATAACTTATAAAAAGTTCTTTGGGGCAAAATCTGAAGGTCCTACTATAATATAAGTACTCGAAAAAAATTCCCCCAAAAATCTTCTTTTTTTTGTCAGATATTGCTATTTTTGCATCAATAATAATGGATTTTCTATTTGCAATCGATAATACCGTGTTCACAACTTCCGTGCTGACAATTTAATAAGAAAACTTTTTTTTCGGTCTTTTCTCTAATATTAACAGTGATCGAGTTATCTGGGAAAGAGGAAGAAAAGTGGATGTTTTTGTGATTTTTTTTACCTTTTTAAACAAAAAAAATTTAGGCACTCCTTTTATCAACTTGCGCATAACGAAATAATCAATTGTTATTATATTCCGGAGGCATTAAAGCAAAAATAAGTGATTTTATAGAAAAAGTACATCCCAAAACACAAACCGCCTGAACTATAATTGCTACAGTTCAATGCAAGTTGCAATGTGCTCGTTCTGAGCAGTTTTTATTTAATTCATCTATTAGTGTTCTTAGGGCCTTCAAGAGTGTGTCATAATTAAATTTGTGTGTGTAATTGTGTCAACTTTTTAACAAGGTCAGTGCCACTCGATCTCACAAAAGTTTTACGAACTAATTTTTTTTAATGGCAATAATAATTTGATTAAAAAGAGGTTTTTGCTAAAATCTACGATGCCTCTTGGCGCCGTTGGCCTCCTGCATGATTGCATGTTCTGTAGGGCCACACACGCCATTTGGCGCTGACTGGATTTAACGGTTATCTTAAAATCAATGTTAATTTATGTAAAATATAATTACTTTATTATGACGATTATTATAGGTTTTAAAATAGTACTTACCGAATAAATTTTTAATCCCCCGTAATTATGTTTTTATTCTTAACATACTGTCGAAAATTTAGGCGCCACAAAACCATAAACTTGTCTGTTCAAAATTCCTTTTTAGGATATTACAAATTAGCCATTTTTTCATTAAAAAATGAATTAAAGGTTGTTTCTTATGAATCGATCACTTGCTGCTTGTTCGTTATTACAAAAACGAAGAGCTTTCATAATTACCGTAAATCTGTTTCACCTCGATTATTATAGAAAGCCACTACATTAAACGATGGGTACACGGACAATGTTTTATTTTGTTCAAATTAATGTTCGCCGTGTGTAAAACCAGTCCCAGAAACACGCGAAATTTGTTTCTGGTTACAGGTTTCCACGATAAATTGAGATTTATCGTGATTAATTTTTGTTCTACGACTTCTGCACTTCTATTAAGTTAATTTTAATTAATAACGAATTATTGGTTTTATTCATAGTCAAGTTAAAAAAAATTATCACCGGCTAGTAACTGAAAATAGTTAATCGGCTTACCATCAGTCGGATCGTGAATACGAAAATCGGGTTTTTCATAAATATCTATTTTTTTTAATCCTCGCGGACCGGTCACTACAGGACATTCCTCGCCGCTTTCGTATTTGTTGTAGAACGAGTGGTTTTCGGTACAGATGTCAATTTCAGTTTCCTAAATATCATCGTCATCGGTTTCAGTTTCTCTGCGTATAGTTTGCACGTTTAATGTCGGCTAGAATCACTTTCACAATCCGATTTGACATCACTGTCTTCTAACTAATTATATTTATAGTTGCTTTCGGCACGAAATTCTCTGTTACTGCTCTCCTTTTCCAAAATGTGTTTTAATTCACCATAAGCAGTTACGAAAATAACGGAAAAACTACGGTTCAACAAATACTTTCATAACAATAAGTATTCATTTAACACGCCACATAAAAGTTAACGGCTGAATTATAAGACTAGCGTAAGTACTATGCATTTTATAACTTACGCATATGCCGCCTCATGGCGCCGGCAGTCCCTGATAAAACCGCCTAGTGGCGCCGAACGGCGGCGGTAGTGGCGCTCAACCTGTTCACCAAATTCAAAAAGGAATTCGATTCGTATGTATGTGTTTTCTTTGTCCAAGCATTGCTTTTCAGGAAGTGCATCAATTTGAAAGCGAGCGTAGGTTATTTTTGGATTAAATTTACGCTTCCTTATTTTTACGAAATTTTTTCGTAATTTATTTACCTTAGAGATCGGTATCGGGCGACTTTTTTTTTATTTACCACTAGAGTTCAGACCACCACCAGAGCTTATCAGCGTTCGTCAACATAAACCGGCGAAGGTCCGAAAAGCAAATACTTCAGTCTTCACCGACGTATTTTGTATATTTCGACAATGTTTTTGTTTGAAATATGTATGTGTCATAAATAGTTCAACAAAATTGTTTAGATTCTCTAATTTCGGTTTTTCATGGTAATATGTACATTTTAAAAATTTAATGTAAATGTTTATTTTGAATACGGTGAGAGATAAAGTGACTTATTGACGGAGGTGTATAATGAAACATATTTAAAGGTGTGAAATATATTTATTTCGGAAGAGATCTTTTGGGAATATAATTTTTTTTTAAGCCTCTGGGCTTAATAAGAATTGAGAAGAGAGTGGATGAAGTGCTGGAAGACCAATTTGTGTTAAAAAATGTATAGGGAAAAGGGGAGCAAGTAGTAGAAGGAAGATTAAAGAAAAACAACCCATTACACATTAATTTTATAGACTTAGAAAAGGCAGTTGATAAAATAGATCGAAATAAAATGTTCAGAATTGAAAAAAATTAGGGTTCAAGCCTAAAGATAGAAGAACAATCGCTAACATTTACAGGAACCAGACTGCAACTGTAATAAGAAGGAAGCAGTAATAAAAAAGGGAATCAGACGATGATATTCCCTATCCCCGTTCCTTTTTAATTTTTACATAGAATTAGCAGTTAATGAGATTAAAGAATAGCTTAGATCCGGAGTAACGGTGCAAGGTGAAAAGATAAAGATGCTGCGATTGCTGATGATACAGTAACTGTAGTCGAAGGTGAAAAAGAATTACAAGAAATGACGAATGTCAGGAATGAAGTCCTATGCATAAAAATAAACAAGAACAAAAGAAAGTTATGAAACGGAGTAGAAGTAAGATAAATGCACCACTGAATATAAGGGAAGTCCCGTTATTTCATAAGTAGAATTACTTAAGATGGACGATACAGAAGCAATATAAAATGCCAATAGCACAGTCGAAACGAACTTTCAATTAGAAATATAATTTTTTTACATCAAAAATTAATTTACACATCAGGAAAACATTTTTGAATTTATATGTTTGAATTGCAGCTTTCTACGGAAGTGAAACTCAGATGATTGGAGCTCCTTTAACGAAAAAATGAGAAACTTTTGAAAGTAGTGCTACAGGAGAATATAAAAAATCATATGGGTGGATAAAATAACAAATAAAAAGGTTTTGCGGCAAATTATGGAGAAAGAAGCTTTTGGCAAAATCTAAAAGAAGAGAGAATATAGGCCACATATTAGAGATCCTGGAATAGTGGCTTTGATATTGGAGGGAGAGGTAAATGTGAAAAATTGCGCAGGCAGGCAGTTTGGAATATGGAAAACAAATTGTTAGGGATGTAGGGGCTATACCAAAACAAAACGACTAGCATTAGATAAGGAAGCTTGGAGAGCTGCATCGAACTATTCAAATGATTAAAGACCAAAATATGCCATGGTTGACCAGGATTCGAACCCGGTACCACTCGCACCGCGGATACCGGGTAATAACACGTCAATTTATTACATTGGGGAATAAGAATAATTTTTTTTTGTCTCGGGTAGAAAACTATGAGATTCTGATAGTATTTTTTCTCCTGAATTCAAATAAGATATCGGTTTTTCCCCATCACGCAAGTTTTGTCGGAGACAGGAACTTATAATTTCAAGTATTTTAATCCTTTCTGCATTCTTAACTACACAATATTGAAACATTTGACTTACGTAGAAAGTAAGAAATTACGATTTTCTGCCATATTTTGTAATATGGCAGAAAACCAATTAAAAATAATTTCTGCCAATCTTTTTTAAAAATTTAATTTTTTAAAAATTTTAATTTTTTTAAACAATCATTTTTTTTAAATGTTACAAGATCATTGATAATATCACGGTAATTTTCCGCCTTTCGATTTAACACAAACCCTGAGTAACATTTGTTTAATTGCTTGGCAAGCTGCTTTCTTCAATGGATTCCATAATTCCTCAAATTTTTTATTATGCATTAGTGATCGTATTTGTGGATCCACAAATAATCCTTTAATTTTTCCATCACCAATTTTATGAAACTTCTGTTTAAAGTACATAAAACCTGTAGTGTTGTTTATTGCCTTGACAAAATTCTTCATTACTCCTAGTTTGATATGTAATGGAGGTAGACACATATCTTTAGGATTACACAATGGGTCAAATTTCACATTTTTCTGTTCAGGAATCAGTGATTCGCGTTTAGGCCATTCTTTTTTATTGAAATGTTTTTTTTTCTATTTCTACTATCCCATCCACACAACAAACAACAGTACCCTGTGTAACCAAGCTGCAGAGCAAGAGTAAGTGCAATCACCTTTAAATTATCACAAATATTCCATTCATACACTACATATTGTAGCTTTTCCAATATAAATCTAAAGTTTTCATATGTTTCTTTGTAACTAGCAGAACAAGCCACAGGTACTGATGGGAATTTATTGCCGTTATGCAAAAGCACAGATTTTAAATTAACTTTAGATGAATCGATGAAAAAGCGGCTTTGTTGGGTTATATTCATTACAAAACGTCTCCGTAAGAGAATAAATGTCGCTCTAAAACACTAAGCCATTCTTTTCAGGAAAAATAGGCTTTAAATTTAGAATGACGATTATGACAAGAATATATCTTCGTATCCTTTGAAGAAGATTCCGTCCTTTCAGTGGGGAAGCAAGCATTTCAGACTGTTTTTCGTATAACTCAAAATCTCGTACGAGATCCAAAAAGATAAGAGTAAATAAAGTTAAAATTTTATTGAGTCAGTAAATGAGGCTCAAATGAACTGCTTTGTTCGAAAGTTGTTTTAATTATCACGAGAATATGTTTCTTTTTCTTCCTTACTTCCATCAGAATCTGCGCTTCTTTATCTAATGTCACATGTTCTGGAGGATTTGGTATGGGCAATTATTCGCAGCGTGACTGGTCTCACCGCAGATTGCAAGTTAGGATACACTACTGTATGTTTTGATTCTGACGTAATCCCTCTATTGTTTGTTAAGCAGAGATAAGAGTCAGAAGAGTGATCTTTGGGATCCCTCCAAATCATAGGAATAGCAAATGGCATGTGGTGTGTGCCATTTTTCCGTGCGGTGAGAAGCCCAGAACACGGTAAACAATAGATATGTGTAGCCAAGACCATAGCTCGGTTTCCGAATTTACACCCGAAATAAAGTTTATAACATCTTTTTATTAAGAGAGTAAGGTTTCGCCTTTGGGACTGAGCGTCACTTTACCACACAAATAATAAAATTTGTTGGGATGATTAAAAAAAAAACTCTAAGCATTTTGTAAATTACGACTAAGTAAAAGAAATAAAGTTGTAAATATGTAATACACAACAATTCAGACACAAGAAACACTCAGAATTTTGTGTTTACTGGTTTAATACTGTCTCAAAACGACATCGTTCTGATGAATGTGTGCTGCACTAGATCGCATTTTTACATGTGTAAATACGTTTGATCCTGCACAAGAGTAGCAACGCTACCCTTTGAGTTAGCTAGTTTGGTTCCATCACATTTACAGTGCTCTAGGAGATTTAACTTTACAATGGATAAATGAACAGAAAAACGTTTTACAATGTTAAAAAAAAATAAAATAACAAAATAACTATGGTTGATGGATAAAGTCCAAATACATATTAGAAAACAGGATTAAAACCTGCATTACGTACACCTACTGGTACTTGTGAGAAAAAATCATGTTGACCAGTGTTATTATCAAATGTAACTTGTTGAATTTGTTTAAAATGAAAATTTAAAAGTTTTATACATCTTTGTACATGGTTTTTATTTATTAATGATATTAATATTTTTTATAATCAGTTTGTAAACAAAATGAATCGATTCATACTCAGAATACCTGACCTGAACACTATTACATAAACCATTTTTTTTTAAATTCATAAACAAGGTTTTTCCTTAAATTTATTTTTATATTATTCCGTACACGGTTTAGTCAAAAATCTCTAAAAGTTAGCTTTTAAAGTAAAAGCATTCAACAATAAAAGAAAAGGATGAAATGTATATTTTATAGCACTTTTACTATTTTATACACATCATTTATGTATGAGTATTAAGAATAAAATCGAAACGTAACAAAAAATTTTTTTTTGTTAAGTTATTTTCTTTCTGTTTTAAAACTTTTAAAAAGAAACTTTTTTTTAAAAGTGTTTTCAACCCTTTTTTAATTGTATGTTTTTATCAATAGGAACTTCTTTTTATACTTAAAAAAAAGTTACAAACCCAAAGTTAATAAAATAGAAAAAAGTATTGAACCAACAGCAAAAACTTGAAATGGATAAAGTTTATTTAAAAATAGTTTTAAAATTAAATATTAGAAATTTAAAATTTAAATTGAAAAATTAAAATCCAAACTCCAAACCTAGAAATTTAAAATTAAATGTTTTAGCAAATTCTTTTTTCTAAACCAAATGAAGTGTACATGCTTTCTGGTTAAGCGTTGATGGCTCATCATCTCTTACTTGCCTTACTCTTGTCAATATCTGGAAAAGTTTTCACCAGGTGTACACAACCTAATAGTTTGTTTCCTATTGCAGAAGCAAGTAATTCATAAATTTGTTACCCGCAAATTTAACATACTGCATACTGCGACTAGGAAAAGGCCTCAAGACGCGGAATATTGAAATGCAGAAGGAATAATTGCTATATAATTTCAATCGTATCGCTATTTTTAAAATACGGTTCACTACGAACTCTCATCGTACAGCACTGACAGTGCTGTACAATGCTGCAATATATTTCGTTAATACTGAAATAGCATTTCATCAGTAAGATTACAGCCATTTCGATTCTAACCATTTCGTAGGAGTTGCCAACTTATTTTACTAAAAAATCGTCAGATTCCCGTCATTGACCCGGTATTAACTGTCTTATAATTACTTTTTATTACTCTGTCTAGCGCTATATCAGAATTATAGGTTTAGGAGGGAATCCATCCAATTTGGGCATCTAAGGTATTCACCGGGATATAGTTATCCCTTGGAAAATCTTCAAGTTTTATACCGTACCGCAATTACATATGCCAACAGCCACACAGTTATGGTGAAGTACAAATTAGAAAGTGCGATAAACGTCATCACCAAAGTGGCGAAGAACAATGGATTTAAATTTTCACCTGAGAAAACGTGTTTAGACGACCATCGACGACCCCTATTTTCCACCTCCGGTATTCCGGCTGGTGGTTTGTTATTGTTAGTCTTCCGAGAATATATATATATATAATGAACAAATTCATATTTGTTCACCGACGAAGATTGAACAATGCGTGGTATTTGCAACAAACCACTTAAATTCAAGCATTTAATGGAAGAGTGTACCGTATACGAGGATCTCATAAATAGATTTTGTTTAATTAATAAAATTGCTGCTGATTTGAAGAATGAAAACCAGGAAAAAATAGTTGCATATCTATACGCCAGTAAACCACTAACTAGTCTATAATAAAAATCAATGCTGTCTTCTCTTTGGAAAATAGTTTATTTCTATCGATGTAGGAATTTTTTTTAGGTATTGTCAGTATTCTCACTGAGTTTTTTTTATTTATTATTTTTAATAGCAGGGCCCCTTCCTGTAAGTGTTCTTGTTTTTAATATGTTGTGTTTGTCAGTGTTTTGTGGTTAGTGCTTTTACAGAAAATGTTAGGGCCCTTTACAACCTAACATATAACGAGCCTTATGGCGATATAAATATTATTTTTAAAGAATGTGACGAGGGCTAATGAACATAGCAATCGGTGCCCGTATAACACCTAAGAAAAAAAAATAATACAAAAAAATTTGAATTAGATATTATCATATGATCTATTCAAAAGTAAATATATTCCAAAATATATATTTCCAACGATTAAATGTAATTTAAAGTTTAAGTGGAAAAAATCCTCTATTTTAATATTTTGTAAATACATTTTCTTTTCTTTTATAAGAACAGTATTTACAGTTTCTCCTCTTGTTTCATTTATAGCACAAATCATTTGCGTTTGTTAATATGGCATGTTCATACAAAAAGCCGAAAAAGATGTTTGTGATATCAGAAGTTCAACCGCTTTTTTTTTAGCTGTTTTTATTTATTATTTGTTTTCTTTTATATTTTTTGAAAAGATGTAATGCAGTGAAGTACAGTGACCTTCAGTTATATATATATATATATATATATATATACTTTTATGAGGAAGTAAGGAACCATAGTACTAAACGAAAAAAACAGCTTATTCAATATTCCGTTCTGAATTTTATTTGTATATTTATTTATTTATCATAAAAATGGTTTGTTGTATTTAAATTATATTCAAACAAAAAAATAAAAAAACAAAAAAAATCTGACAACATGTTGTTGTAAGCCGTGCTGATGCACTGTTTACACACACAACTTCCTTTAAAACATATATCATTTTATTTAAAATAAATATATTTTTGTTTATTTAATTCAATGATTCTGACTAAAGCGCGTGTACATTCCGTATATAATTGGCACGGGTGAGTCGGTACTAGTGGCGACGATCGGCACTAACTAAACTAAAACAATTTCACAACTTACTGACAAATTTCGATTGCACAGTTGACCGATTGGTGTAACCGCAAGGGTAACGCACAAAGTACCGAGTAAACCGTGCAATCAAGTTTGAGATCCAACGAGACGGAGTTTCTTTTTTTACACTATAATATTATTCATTTATTTAATTCTACCGCTCATCTGTGACCTCAAAACGCTATAGTAGATAAAACAATTTTTTGTGTGATAATACGACTTTGCAAAAACTTTTTTTTTAAATATTGTTGTTTGTTAAAAAATGTTCCTAAATCAAATATGACCATAATTTTGTGAAGTCTCAAGATACTGAAGGTGATCTTGCTCTACAGCCTCATATTCTTGACCTTTTTAATCGAAAATTTAATGGCATCAATGCCATTTTGATATACACATTGATTACCTACATTTTGATACATTGGTACATAGAAGTAATCTGACCAAGTTTGATCAAAATTGGTCTAGTAGTTCTGGGGATATAAGGTGATTTAGAGGCTGACACCAAACACACAAATGTATATAAGTACGTCCGATGAAAACCGCATATGTCCAAATTAGAAAAATGACAATACTTTCCCTTCTAGAGCTACAGAGCTATCAAAACGGGAAAGTAATAAATCACTTCTTTAAGTTATCAGCGTTTTACGTAATTAAATTTATAATTTCCTTTAAATAAATTTAATATTTTATATTATTATAACAAATAAAAACCATTGTTGACCGGCTTATAGGATTCTTGTATGAAATAAGGTTTTTGCAAATTCGTATTAAAATTTCATTCCCCTCTTGTAAAAAGCATTGTGTGTTGGTTTGTTTGCAGTATGTGCACATATTTTTATTTTGAATGAAGTGCTACCGTTTTGTGAAAAAACTGAACTAAAAAATGTATAAGAAATATTTTTTTAAATAATTTATTAAAAAATTCAAATCAAAGATTAACCATTCTTATTAATATTTAAAAAATTATTTATATAATTATTATTCAAACTTATAAATAAAAGAAAGAAATTATTAGTTAATATTTAGCAGTAAAAAAGGATTATTAATTTAATGAATTATTTAAAAGTACATTACAACGGATTGTAAACAGAGTACATCCCAACCACCGTAGGGAAAGACACCCACCAAGTGACGATTCCGGCCCCCACACCACCCCTCCCGTTACTAGCCCTGAAGGGCTTTACCGGGAGTCGTCTGAATGACCTTTGTACTGATTACATATCACAGTCATCAGCCAGGCCTCGGTCGGGATGCCCCCGATGCAAATGCCGTGGTCGACATTTAGCATCAGAGTAAAATACCTCAGCAGCAATCGCCCACGCCGTAGGCTTAGGTCAACCTACACGTAGCCCTATAGTTAAATAACCGCAACGCGGAAGCACGAAATTCCGCGCATACTCTGATTAATGTAACTGCCCATGTGACTCTGAATGTACTCCATACACGCATCGACGAACTCGATTGGAGATCAAATTCCCACTAAAAATGCTGCTCGCAGCAACACATTTTTGACCTATAACAACATTACACATTAAAACATACATTCTCTTAGGGATCTAGCTGGAGACAATGTACCACATTCCCGTGACATTCTCTTCTCGTCACATCTAAACCCACATTAGTCCCGACACCGCCATGGCCGCCCGCATAACGAACAGACCGCAACGATACCACGACCAATATTCCTACCAATGCCTAGGCAGAGCAGCTCAAACCTCATCCAGGCCTCAGTTCCGCTCTGCGCCAATTATAAAAGTAAAAGAAAGAAATACATGAAATGATAAATGGTAACAGATATCATACCTGAAATACGGTATTTGTTTGAAATCACAATGTAAACAGTATTCTACCTGACCGAAAATATTTCCAGTGGCTTTCCTATACATGATTTTTACTACATTATGATGTTATGACCAAGAAACCCAAAAAACTAGATGGAAATTTTCGAAAATGTTAATGTTCATATGTACGTGTGTTTGTTCAGTGTCGGCCCCATAAATCATTTTATATCTCCAAACTAAACGAACAATTTTTACCAAACTTGGACAGATTATGGGGCACTTGTGCAATTAGATTTAAAACTTAAAAGGTAAAGGGATGAGGCTGTAGAACAAGGTCACCCTAAGTACCTCGAGACTTATCCTAATTAACAGGTTCTCTGGCATTACTCCCATCACCACCCTATTCGGTTGCTCTGGAATATAAAATCGAATGTCTGTGCCACGAAGCTTCAAAACTTTGAAGAGACCATATATCTATAAGCTAATTGCTTATAAACTAATTGCGTGAACGGTCTGAGCTTGGCGCACAACAACACTTGCTTGCGTATCCCGTCGTTCACTTGTCATATATTAACAAAATTCGGTAGGCGCAACCCGTCTAAAATAAATTATATGACTAAGTCAATTTATAAAATGTCGTCAAATCACCTAATCTAAGACAGCAATTCACTGCCACGCTTAGGTCGCTGTGTGCCAGAAAGTACCTGTCCACCATTTTTACAGCGCTTGGAGCGATAATGACTGATGGCCAGCCAGTTCCCAATAACAGCTTTCAACAGCAATGCGGCAAGAATTTTCACTTAATAAACTACTGATGTGGGTTGAACATAGCAATGACATCAAGGAACGCCCACAGAGTTCGATAATGCGGCTCTTGCCACTTCGACTCACTGTTAGTGAGTCGCCAATTTTCTCCTTGACTCTAAGATCCAGGGTAGACTGTGCTCTGGCCCTCCCCAAGAGCGAGGCATTCCAACATCATATGTTCATTTGACTGGACCTACCCGCAGACGCACAGCTCATCAGTTTCCAGGCGGAGCCTGAATAGATATTGGTTCAAATTTACATGGTTGGTGAGCGCATGGGTTACCGTAGCCCTTAAAAATAAATCAGAGGAATACCATTTCCCCAAGTCCTGTACAAATCTATACAAGTGCCTTCTCTTAATCATGGTTTTCCATTCTCGATGCCATGCTTCCATCGAGAGATAAAGCCTCCTCCGCAGGCGAGAAGTGGAAAACTGTACTAAAGTTTGATCCTGTGCATTGTGATCACCGTGATCCCGTGGACCTGTATCAGCTATGGTATTCCGCTACGGTATAGGCCCAGCTCGAAATCGCATCCCAAATACCTTGGCTTCTCCGCCACTTCACAATCTCCACATGGCCGATCAAACTTTCATGACAAATTCGATTGGAAGAGCCTTTCCCAATACGGTAGTAGCCTCGTAGGAGTTTGTTTTAAAAACAACAGGCACATAATGGGGGCACTAAGCCCCTATTAAGGTGCCTAATTATTAAGAAGTGCCTAAGTTCGGCACTCCTTAAATTTGAAGAAGCGCTCTATTTTTATCCACCCTAAGCGCCCAAACTGGTGCTGCGTAAGAGAGCATACTTTCAAAGACACCTCGGTACGCCATGTAAATTTGACGGCCCGATAGCCCATAGTCCTTGCGAGTAATCAGCCTATGTTTGTGCATCACAAATACAGCGTCCGCCGCTCCTTGCCAAATGTGGCGGCTAAGAAGAAACTTTTCATCCAGTGAAAACACCTAGGTACTTATGAACTCTTAATCGGCTGATTACGCAGCCTTTATACTTAATGTGGGGGTTTCAAATGTATGATAATTGTTTGCACCCTTGGGAAGCATGTATTTCATCGTGAATACAGAAATCTTCCTATTTTGCTGATTCATCCAGTGCTCCGCAGTTGACAAGGCCGCATGCGCTCTTTCTTCCATCCATAGTCATATATTACCACGAACTAATAGGACATAGTTATCGGTGAAAGCCTAATCCGTGACCCCATCTAGGCATGTCAATCCCATAAATCAGTCAAACACCAGGATCCACAGCAGAGGACGGAGAACGGAACCCTGCTGGCTTCCCCTAGTTACGGACGTTTCTACAGCTAGGTGCACATCTTTAAACAGAGCCGTTTGGTTGGACATATGTGGCCATACCACGGCCTGTAATGCTTCGGCAACATTGCGGCTTTCCAGGAGAGAACCGCAACAGAAGGAAGCAAATGCTACCGCTATGTCAAGAAATATTGCCAGAACGTAATAACAATCGGCGATTTCCACCTAGCAAAACCATTTAAGATGCAATTTTTGGTGCCAACCCCTTTCATGAAGCGGTATTGGTCTCGATTTAGAAATGAGTCCATACCAATGCATTCCTGCATTCCTGAAGCCGTTCAAAAATTAGCCTTTCAAGCAACTTGCCGATTACCGGCAAGAGGTTGATTGGCCGATAACTGCCGAAATTACTAGGATACCTGATTATGGGATTTTTTGGATTTTTGGTGGGAGCACCCTCACCAAGGCCACTTTCCTACAAGTCGAAATGAAAGCCTAGCTAAGTCATCCTGAGAAGAATGCAAAGCGGCTCTCTTATGACAGGCAAAAGATGGTAAAATATATCAGTGAAAAGTTGGTCGATATAAGGTTAGAGAATCAGCACTTATTCCCAAACATTCCAGGCCCCCGCCTAGCCTGCAGGACCTGCAGTCTAATCGGACTCCAGGCCCCTTAGGTTATAGCGACCTAAATCTGGGACACACTGACCGCCTCCGTAAGCGATTTTATAGGTTATTAATCTACAATCGCTCACACTGGCCTTGGGACAGACAGTTCAACTACTTGTATGTCGAAGCAAGTCACCCGTCATAAAGGTGGCATCGATGTAACCTTCCACCAGTTCGTAAGAGAAGTTGGCGGTTGTTCTGCATCATTAAGCAAGGAGGTTCTTATCTTCAACGAACTGTTCGAGACCAGCGCCTCTGGGGTCAGTGAGTGGTGATCACCAGGCAGTAGACTTGATGTTAGCGTTTAGAGCTACCAGTACTCTGGTGTCCGGGAGGCTGTCAAGAATCCTACCCAACCTCGCCAGAACCTTCGCTTCGACACTCCGTCGAAGCTGGAAGAGTACCGACACCAGAACGACATCGAGCGTACCCATTGTGATTCACACCACGGAGAATTGCTCGTTGGACAAATGAGGCATCCAAAAGACACCCAAGAATCCTGAACTTACCACAATCGCAGAGAGCGGCCGTCCCCCAATTGATTGAATCATATAAATCCCGTGGAACCCGATCACCATGTCCGCGACCCTGTAAAGCTCCGGGATTAAGAGAACCTCGACGTTGTACTCTTCAACGTTCCACATGGCTTCGCTGGTGGCCCCGCAGGAATGATGTAAATGTAACTGCCCCAGGCGCAAGCGTTGAAATTGTGTTGACGGTTCTCAAGAGCTTCCTTCTGTTCAGGCGTCGCCATACGCCGTATTACTCACGATCTTCGCCCGCGCATTATCCAGCGACCTGCAAGGCGACCCACCCGGTGTCCGGCATTGAAGCCTTTCACAGATGAACGTGCGGCGCATTTCGTAGGTGCTGTCTTATTAGGGCAGTTGGCTGTCCCATTTCCTGGAATACTCTGGTCTCCTTTCGTGCGCCCAGATTGCTTGTGTATTCATGTACGATTATTGGTGTTTAGGACTGTAACTTGTGTGTGTACCAGTTACAGCTCTGAAAGCGGTAATATTGTTTGTGGCTCTTGTAAGTGCGAATTATTATAAAGTAGACTCCAATCTGTACTCGTAAGTAAAAGGCTTTGATTTAGGCGAGTGTCGACCTCATCTTGGTAGGAAGGTGGCAACGACTCTTGGTCATAAGTCCCTGTGACGAGCAAGGTCGTATTTTTAGACCTAGTCCTGATCGCTTTCTTTTAAGAACGAGGGCTGTAATCCGTGGTTTCTCGACCGATCCAGTAGCGGCCAAAAGGCACAACGTGTGTCAGGGGAATACAGAAGGTCCCCGGCTGTCTGTAGCTCGCTGCAGGCAGTTTTCACGTTCGTGGGTTCGCCCAACCAGTTTGTAGGTAGGAAGACGGGGAGTAGTTTAGTTAGTTCAGTTACAGGCAGGGACAGACAGTCCCATATGACAGAGGACAGACAGTCCCCTGTCATGACCTATACTCTGTCATGATCATACTGGTCATGACAGGTAGTAGGGAAGCCCCGTCGTAAGAGGAGGCCGGCGCCTTTATCGTTGGCCTCCTCGACCTCTGATGACGAGTTCGTCATGGAATGGTTCGGCAATGGAAATAGGGTCACCCAACCGGGATCCTGGCGGTATTTTGAAAGCTTTCCAGACTGCTGCGGGCAAACCTGGCAGTTCTTTCCCGCTCTGGAAGGAAGTGCACGAAGAGCTGATTATGTGTTTGGAGGAGTTTCTAAAAATTCCCCGCAGCGTCAACACAGCGGCCAAGAAAACAATTTTCCCGCATCTGGGAAGAATTCGTGATGTGGTGTCCGTGTTGGCGGAAGGTTTGCAGTCCTTGGCCTCTAAGCCCAAAGAGGTCAAGGTAGATGAGAAGCAGGTCCCGGTACGAGCTCCAGCACAGCCTAGGCGCTCTGCTGATGTTCTAAAACAAAAGTGGGAAGTCAGTCAGGTTAGGAAGCCTGAGGTTCTTTTTGTGAACAAGGCGGGATAGTCAACAAAAAGTTCAGCCCAGCTGAAGAAGGACTTCAAGGTTACCCTTCGTGACAACCGGAAGATCCTTCGGATAAGGGAAATCAAAGAGATCAGCAAAGGTTTTTTCGAGAATGAAAGAATGATAAGGAGACAGCTCGGGTCATCTCCCAGTCTACTGCGGATGAAGAAGCATGTGCGGCTTGGACCTGGTTGTTGTTAGATCGTACTTTCATAACAGGGATCCCACTGAACAGCATTTGGAAAGCTGGGATAGAATTCTTAGAGCGGTAGTGGGTCGTCCAATTCATATAGGTGTTGATGCGAATGCCAAATCGCCTCTTTGGCACAGTGGAATCACAGACAACGGCGAAGAATTGATAGAAGGCTTCATCGAGCAACATAATTTTCATGTTTATAACGTTGCCGGAGTGCTTTCTACGTTCGCCAGCAATGTCAATGAGCGGAAGGGCTTCCAAGATACCAATATCTATGTTACCATTGGTAAGGATATCTCTGGTAGGATTCAAAATTGGTCAGTAGTCGATGATTGCTCTACTGATCATTGAATCATAGTTTTTGAGCTGGTTGGCGGGCAGCGCGATGTCTACAGAGCGGTCCCTGTTTAACGGGGGCACTTTCTACCCAGGCGGGCGGATTGGCAAAGTTTTCGAATATTTTAGCGGCCAGGCTTCGGGACTTTACCCGAGATCTGGAAGTACTTCCGTTAGAGGACCTGGCAGAAAACTTCACTTCAGTGGTGGACGCCGCTGAGCGTTCCATTCCCTGTAGCACGGGTTGAGAGAGGATTGCTGGTTGGTGGACTCAGGAATTGACGACTATAAAACGGGCTGTGAGCCGCTCAAATTTAGGGCGACCCTGACCGACGAGCAGCCCTGTTTGCGGAGTATCGTCGGACGAGGGCCGAGTACTTCAATAAGATTGGGTGTTCGAAGCGAGATTTCTGGCGCTGTTTTGTAGAAGAGCAGGGAAACAGAGACCCTTGGAGTTTTGTTTTCAGAATTCTAGGTCATAAGCGGAAAACAGACACTCCTCTGTCTGTTCTCTTGACCCAGGATGGAGTTTTTATAGATAAAGATCGTGTCCTAAGTCATCTAATGGACGATTTACTTCCAGATGATACTGAGGCCGATGTGACCTCGTATCATCGATGAATCCGTAGAGAGGTTGCAGGTCTTCACTGTGTTACACAGTCTTCTGAGATCACTGAGGTGGAAGTCCGTCAAGGCGGAGGTCCGTGATCTGCAGTGTGGCCCGAAATAAAACCCCTGTATGATTGTATAACGGTGGAACTCCTTGTTCGCTCATTACCAATAATTCTTGGTCCCTTATTAGAATGTTCAATAGGATGCTTTTTGATGGTTACTTCCCAGCTTGTTGGAAACGTGGTGAGATGAAACTTCTTTTCAAAGGCGGCTTCAAGGATCCTACCGTGAGTTCATCCTATCGGTCTCTGACGCTCTTGCCCGTTATATGTAAGGTTTTCGAGAAAGTTTTATACCTCCGCATCAATAGCAGGCTCACTTCAATTCATTAGTTGATGGAAAATCAATATGATTTCCGTCCGGGCAAGGGCACATAGGACGCCATTCATATGATATTATATATAGCAGCGACAAGCAAGTGCAAATATATTCTGGGGGTCATTTTAGACATATCAGGGGCATTCAAAAATTTGTGTTGGTTCTCTGGTTGTTCCAACTACAGTGGCGTGGTTGCACGAAAAATAAAATTCTCACTCTCTCGAGCTATTTCAGCAACAGAACCAAGGAATTTTTTACACACGCTACAATTCGTTTATCTCATCCTCTGAAGATATAACCTAATGGTGGTTCCGGAGGCAAAACCAAAAAAAAAAAAAGAAAGCAACAGAACCATCGTTCTTCGTGACGGTGGATCTGCGGTAGGAAAGACCTAAATGATGTCCACAGGGCAATGTTCTAGGTCCCCTCGTCTGGGTCGTCGAGTTCAATTCTCTTATGCGGTTGAGGTTGCCCGGCGGTTGCCGTGTTATCGCTTATGCCAATAGCAGGCTTCTGCTGGTCGAAGGAAACTCGTGGTTGGAGATAGAAGCTCGAGCGACATGGGCATGTCAGGTCATGCGGTTGTGGAGTCTTCATCATAAGATGATTTTTGGAGCGGAGAAAACCACTATGATGCTTTTGCCGGGCCGTCTACATCCGGCTCGCCCTCCGCGAGTCGTGATGAACAGCCGCTCAATTAGGTATGTCGTGGTTCAGAAATATATGGGTGTTACCTTGACGAGAGGCTTCTCTTCAGGGAGCACAATCAGTTTGTCGCAAAGAAAGCGACAGATGCTTTCTTTGGCGTTCGTAGAGTCATTAATCTCGATTGGGGGTTGAATTTCCGTACCATGCGTATACTTTACAAAGGTGCCTGCGAAGCCATAATGTTGTACGCTGCGCCCGTCTGGGCTCATCGTATGATATTAAAAGGCTACAGAGATATTTTATTCTGAGCCCAGCGTCTTCTTCTTTTAGCTGTTGTAGGAGGTTACAGAACGGTCTCGAGAGAGGCTGTCTGTCATCGCTCAAACCAATTGATGTCCTGGCTACAGAGCGTAGCATGCGGTATATCTCTAAGACGGATGGCCTTCTTACTCAAGGGCTTATGTGAGAAATAGAAGACTAAGTTTTTGACTCTTGGCAACTTATGATTCTTCTACTGGTCGATACACGCATAGCATTTCTCCCGATGTGCGAAGTTGACAGCGATTAGATGGGTTTCCCCCAATCGATATCTCACACAGTTTATGTCAGGACATGGTGCCTTCAGGTTTAGTTCGGTTAGTTTTTCAGGACAACGCCATTGTCCCTTCTTTTACTGACCCGGAAGATCTGGGACTTTCCTCTCCGCGGATCCAGGACCTTTTTTAGGGTTATCTCCGTCATAGCAGACGAAGCCCCTCACGCAGGTGCTACCGGGACTACCTTCACGGTGGTCCACTTAATTTTGTTAGCCTGCGCCTGATCTGGCAACGAAATATCCTCTTAGGCCCCGACGCGGCTACTGCAGCGAAGGAGACACAGGTTTTTTAACCTTCTTCTCCACACTTTTTAAAGAAATATGGATTTCACCAAGGACCCTCCCTTTTCCGGTTTGAAGTCTTTAGTGCCAGCTCCGATATCATTAATTTAAATTCAGATAAATAGGAACCGACTATCCTTCTAAACTCCACTGAAATCCTTGATTCCTTTTTCGAGGAGATTTTCGCCCAAGCGGATGTCATCTCCGCTCCAACCGATCTGTTCTAACCCTTTGGCTCCAGATCTGGTCACCTTCACAGCCGATCTCGTCCTAGGAACCTCCGGAACGGAGGCGGCCGCCTCACTGCCGCTTCCTCCTTACTTAGGCTTGGCAAGGAGTCGCTCTTCTGACTTGGCGTCCCCTTCTAAACTGGGCTCTTCTAGCCCGATTCCGGCCGAAACCTTTCCCGCCTGGCTCGAAGCCGTAGTCTTGATCGGATTTTTAGTTCAATCCGCTGCACAGGAATTTAGGGACTCCTCTCCTGTGGACCTCCCGAGACCTCAACAACAAATGATCGGTACTTCTGTGGAGACCAACCAACACGACCAACTTACCGCATCAGTTTGAAGGGGTCACCAGAAATCATATCCTTAGCAAATCTGACTAACTCATCTAAGCAATCTCCACCTGACTACTCCATCGCAACAACCGAACAAAGCATCGACTGGTTGCCAGGTACTACGTCCACAGCCCGTTTAAAGTAAAACCTAACACAAAGCTAGGTGAGCGTCACCAAGTATTATCCCCGAGCAAGCCTGTCTGTCCTTACACAGCCCCACTTGAGAAAACCAACAGATAAAAGCTCCTCGAGCAGCCCACCAGCGAGGTCGGAATGAAGTCGCTTCCCGAACATGCCAAGGATCAGAAAAATGTAACTGGCCTCACCAACCTACGAAGTTGGGAACACGATTTATCAACAAAGGAAACGTTCTTGTTTAACAGACGGTGGCCCTGCGACAACACACTACGTCGCTTCAACAATTCGATTAACAATTAAAAAATAACAATATTTAAAAAACAATAAAAATGTCAAAAATTCTCCTACCGCAACTAAGCAGACGCAATAAAGATGTAAACAGATTGAACTATTTTTCCTTAACGAATATCTTAATTCACAACATCACCGTCGTTGGGGGCGAAGAATAGATTAATATTTTTTATATCTTAACCTGTAAGGGAGCTAGGGCTTTGGTTGATGTCTTAAAACCTTTCCTGGGATTACACGAATGTATCCTGCAAATTTAAAAATTGGACGATTGTTTTCAGATATATTGTAAGAGCATCCCACTGTACCTTCCAAAACTGCGCCCCAGGACAACCCATTTGTTACCAGTTGTTGGTGATGACTGGTCTAAACTTGGTCGAGGTGCTCGCATCACCTCACCACTCTCTCCTCGCATGCAGTTTCCAGGTAAGCCCATTATTGTTAAACAGAAATGTTTTAAAATTTATTTAATATTATTTTTTTTAACGTAAATTTATTTCTATTATTTTTCAAATATTATTCATTAAATCGATACGAATTATTCAGTTCAAAGTACAAGAATATACGAATTAAAATTCCTAAGTAGTGTAGTATTAGTTTCAAAATGGTTTAGATAAATACCTAAATAAACAATCAATTTGGAAGAATGTTTGATTAGAATTATTTAAACAGTAGAATAAACATTACTATCAAATTATCTTAGCTCTAATGGAAATTTGTCTCTAGAATGAATTCTTCGATCAGTATCCATTTTAGAACATTTAATCCTCTCCGTGAAAATTTACTGTTCGTTTGTCCCAAACCTTTCAAACAAATCAATTCACATTTCTTAAGCTGGGATTTCTTTATAACTAACTTTTCTACTTAATACTAAAACAAACACAATTTAACAATACACAAATCCATTTTCTTCTTCCTCATAAATAGAAACAACTAAAATAAAAAAGGAAATCTTTTATCGATTAGAAAGAACATAATTACTTTACTAAAAAAAAATGCCTGGAATTATTTTTATATTTTAATAACAAAGTGTTATTTAATAATGTTGAATGATATCTTAAATTATAAATTTTGCCAAAATTTGTCGTTCATTTGATGCGGAAAACCATAGAAGTTATTGGTATCTGAAAATGTAAAAATTAATTTAAAACAAATAAAATAAAAATACAAATAAGACCTAATAAAAAAATAGTTAACTAAAATTTTAAAAACTTTTAAAATGTTTTCCATTTAAAAAATAAATTCTATTTCTTTGTAATCAACACTTAGAGTAGAAAAATTAGATTCAAACCATGAATATAACGGGAAAAATTTTCCTGTGAATCATACCAGGTGGAAAAAATCTTGTTCTTTATTATTATTATTAACTTTTAAGGCAGCAAAGAACCACTTTAGTCAGAATAATTCAAGTCTTTTTTGACCTATATTTTGCCTTTAAGTTGTTAGCTTTAACTTTCTCCCAATATTTAGTCACTCTTAATGATCTTGCTTTACGATCCTCTTCTGAATAAACCCTTTCTGAATAATTAAAATTTTTTACTTTAAAGTAAGTATTCGGATCTTTAATAACAAATTTTAATTTATCGGATTTATCAAGTAAATCTTCATAAGTCAAATTTAATTCTTGCATGTCTTCTTTAATTTCTTTGATCCATGTCGGTGGATTTTTTAAAAACCAAAATTTATCGATAATTTTCTTAGTAATCCTATCCTGCGGTAATCTTAACAAGTGTGCACAGAAAGATATCCGCTTCTTTTTCATAGTATCAATTAAGGATTCCTAATTTTCGTACAGAAATATATTAGGCAATAATCTGTACTGATTTTCGTGTTTATATTTTTTATCTATGGAGGTTCTAGGAATCCTACGTTCGATTTTAGGCAAAGGTTCAATCCTGTTTTTCTGATTTAATCTAAATAAAGTCTAGTTTGCATAAGTAATTATTGGTTTAGCCACCGTTTTGTAATGTCTAATTTTAGTATTAATCGAGAGCGATTGTTGCAAGTATTTTTGATTATCTGTTGCACTTTAAGTAATATATTACATCTTTCAGTCCAATTTTCTTTTTCGTTACAATT
Source organism: Zanna intricata (assembly GCA_010016005.3). Lineage (NCBI taxonomy): Eukaryota > Metazoa > Arthropoda > Insecta > Hemiptera > Fulgoridae > Zanna > Zanna intricata. The sequence goes on from JAAAKQ030371354.1 coordinate 24,768, forward strand.
ACAAGTAATGGTTTCTCCGAGATATTTAAATTTTTCTACAAGATCAACTTTGTTTCCGTTAATATTTACAGATTTAATAACTAAAGGATCTATATCCATCATTTTAGTCTTTTCGTAAGAAATTGTAACTCCAATTTTATTCCCAAGTTTCTCTATACTCGTTATTTGTGTTCTGGCTTCTGTGATACTAGTAGCTAATAAAGCTAAGTCGTCATCGGCAAATCCTATGCAATTTAAATTCAAGTTATCCCTCTTATATCCTGTGTGAATATATTTTGGATTAATTTTAAACCATTCGCGCATCAAAGATTCCAGTGCATAATTAAGTAATAAAGGCGAAATTCTGTCGCCTTGTCTCAGTCCGGATTTTATATCAAAAGTTTCGGAAAATTCGCCACGAAATTTCACTTTACATTTTGTATTTGTCAATGTTAAACTGATCATCTTATCCAACTTAGGATCCAATCCAAAATTTCTCAGAATTTCTAACATCGAAGGCCTATGTATGCAGTCGTACGCTTTTTTGAAATCAATAAAAGAAATAATCATCTGTTTCTACCGTCTATTATAAGTATCTATGAGTAATTTCAAAGTAATAATTTGATCTGGACAACTGCGCCAAGGCCGAAAACCACCTTGGTAATGGCCTAGCTCGCTTTCTAGCTGGTCTTTAATTCTATTGTAAATAATTCTACATAAAATTTTATAAGTGCAATCCAATAATGAAATTCCACGATAACTGTCCGGATTAGTTTTGTCGCCTTTTTTGTGTAAAGGATGTATAATAGCTGTAGTCCAATGATCTGGAAGTTTTTCGGATTACAAAATTTTAACCAAAGAATTACGTAAAGATTTCTTAACTGATTCTCCCGCA
>JAAAKQ030371465.1:0-25640 GCA_010016005.3 Zanna intricata
TCACACACGCTACAATTCATTCATCTCATCCTCTGAAGATATACCTTAACGGTGGTTCTGGAGGTTAAAAAAAAATTAAAAAAAATTAGTTTTTAGGCTGAAATTCATGCACCTATTATGTCTGTTACTTTTGAAATATCAGAACTTTCTGAATGAAATATATATGTATAATATATGTTATTTATATTAACATATTGAAAAATAGAACTTTAGAAATTTGCATTAAAATTGGCCAATTGACTTACTTTTATATTATTCATGTAAAGTTGATCACAAATAAGATACAGAAGATGTCGTAGGTTCTGGATTCCTATTCTCTCTTGATGAGTAGATTGTCATTTTTGACCACTCACTACAGCCCTTTTTACCTTTCTTTATCCCTTTTTCCTTCTTCCACATCATCATTTCTGTTCATAGGAGGTTCTTCATGTTGCAGATGCAGGACCTAAAGAGTTGATACATCCCTACTATCTGGTCAGGATGCTGTCTTTGGTCTGAGTAAGAAACTCTTTTTTGCTATCCATTTAGCAAAAAGAGAAAATTACTGCTTAATTTTGATACTAATTTACAGTTCTAGAATTAAAAATAAATAAAAACAATTAATATTTACATGAATTGAATGTAAATTGGAAGACATGAAAACAGACACAAAATTACAACATAAATTTTCTTCTGTAACTCAGCTATTTGTTAACTGAAAAAAAAAAATTAATTATAATAGTAATTTAAAAAAAAATAAAATGTAATTTTGTTCAAAATAAAAAAAAAAAGGCTTAATATTCTAACAAATAACATACATTTTGATGAAACTTATATTTATGAAGATATAATGGATTAAAAAATAAACATGGCCGCCATTTTGTATTTGCAAAGATATGTCTGGTTTTTTGCTAATTTTAAAACCTTACTACAAAAACACTTACCAATATTAACGTGATTCCTCTATCCAAACTTGGGATATAAATTTTATATAAAAATGACAAAATGGCGGATAGGAGAACGAAGGAAAAATTGCCATTTTTCCTAAGGATATTTTTTGTTTAGTTTTACTTGTAGAATCCAAAAAAGTATAGCCAGCCCACGTTTTCAGAAACACCCTGAATATATATATATATATATATGAATATATTTGATTTAATGTAGCAAACCCAATGTATGGAATATTACATCACTCTGAAAAAAAAAACTGTTATTATTTGCAGGATCACAAATACAATCCATAATTTCTTGAGCATTATAAAATGCATCTTAAAGCATTATAAGTTATTTAAATTTCTGTTTGAAAGAATTAATATGTCAATGTCCCTACATATCTTCAATTAATAAATTCACTCCAATATTTTCTTACATAATTATGATTATTTATTTCAACAACTTTCTTTTGAAATATCTATACATGAATTTATAAATGAAGGGAAATGAATATTATAACTTTTAAATATGTTTTACATTCTGTTTTTGAAGCTACACGTTTGTACATTCAACTCCCTAAAATTCTAAAAATATATTCTTGAAATTATAAAAATGTATTCTAAAAATTAATTTTTTTTTTATTTTGAGTTTTTGATTTGTTCTCAAAATATAAACAAAATTTAGCTGTACTGAATATTGTAAATTTAGTTATATTTATGGAATTACTCTAAAATATAACTAAACTATAAGAGAACATATAACTAAATTTTTCTCAGACTTTAGCTACATTTTTTGTTTGCTAGCCTATATAATATTTACAGATGAAATTGTTATTTACTATGGCACATGATTGCTGAATTGTAGAAGAAAAACATAAAAAATTTATTTTCTGAGATGCTATTGAAAAGTATGGCACAAAGCCCCCCCCCCTCCATTAATCTATATAATTACTTTTAAATAGTAGATATGTTCATAAATTATATTTTGATAAGATTTATATTTGACACTGGCAATCTGGTAACCTTATTTTAATTTAAGCTTGCTTCAAAATAATAAATTTGTGTATAAGCCTTCTCTAAACAATTTTTTTAAAAATAAAATTACTTTACAGGTAAACCAGAATCATCAAGGCAGATACACATGTACACCTTATAATGCTCAAGGTACTCAAGGCTCATCTGGACAGATGGAAGTTTTGGTACGTAAACCACCTGTATTTACGCTTGAACCAGATCCATTATACCAGAGAAAAGTCGGTGAGACTGTAGAAATGCACTGTGATGCACAGGAAGCAGAAGGCACACAAAAACCAAATATTCAATGGCAGAGGGTAAGTCAATAAATAAAAACTTTTAGTAATTTTTATTGCTGCTAAATTCTATGCCTTTTTGTTATTTTCTTTTCTGTATTTACCTATAAGTTTTAATTTATTTAGAATTGCATCATAATAACAGTTTATCTAATATTTTACTTTGCTGACTAATAAGATCCAGTACAGTACTGTCCTAAATTAAAACATTATGCATTAATGAAAGATTAACCAAAATAAGGAAGACTATAAATGATGAACATTTGGTGATGGATATTTGAAAAGTATGAATTATAAAACTGCTATTTTATGAAGTTTATCAACTCAGAAATAGCTATAAAAATTCTTATGTTATAAATTAGCTCATTAAATACTTAATTTATAAAATTAATTTAACATATTAAAAAAATTTATTAAAATATTAAGAGTGGAGCAGAAGAATTAAATTTTTATGAAATTTTTGTTTTCATACTTAGCTCTCAAAAAAACTGTAACTGTGGCATTCATCACAAATTTACATGAGTCATTTTTTAAAAACAGTATCTTGTACTGATGTGTACACATTCTTGTATTCATGAATGGTCAAATTCGCGGTAACATTTCTATGAAAATCGCTTCAATCTCTTTTAAAACCTTGCCTTCAGATCATTTATGGTATTAAGATTATGAGAGAATATTCAGTCTTTTTTTTTAAAAATCTTATAAATTACACACCAAAGAATCTTGTGAAGGGCAATAATATTCCCATTCTAAATATGATGTTGTTTTCAGAAGGATCTTGTAAAACAGTAATCAATATTCTCTCAATAAAGGCTTCAGTTCCATTGTATCAAAATCATGCAGTGTCATTCCCTGATTACACTTCATCCCTTCATTTAATAAGAAATGTCATTTATTGAAGACATGATACTGATGTCACCTCATCAGTAAAAAATATCTGAAAATTGTTGCTATGCTGTTCTGAATTCCTAGCAACCATGTGGTCAACATATTTTCAAATAATACTTCCCTTTAATTACTTTCAAGATACTGCACAATACACTGTCCCTTTTTTGCTATCATGGTTGTTGGAATAAAAATCACGTAGGTCCTGAAACAAAAATTCTCTTTGTTAACATAACCATTTAGATGAGTGGAACTCATCAGATATCTAAAGATTCAGGAAATTTTTATTTTCATCATATTTTGCTAAATATTGTTCACAATTTTTATTGAAATCACATGGTTTAAATTTCTGAATCACCTGAATCTTATACAAATGAAAGTTTAAATTTAGGGTTAATATTTAAACAAAAAGCAATGAACAATTATGCCATGACATGGCATATCATTATGCACAATATTGTAGACTTTACAGGTAAGAGACTTGGTTGCTGCTACAGTATTATTTCTTTACTTTAATTGGGCACAAGGTGTCTTTTATTAAACTCTGATCTTGTAGCTTCAAATTTTCCAACCTATACCTGAGTATATCTATACCTATATGCTTGAGTTGTCAGAACTGCATCATTGGTGCCAAAGTCAAAAGTGACAAAATTCTTGTTTCACTGCTTCATAAGTTATCATTTCTATAAAATATTTTTTCCATAAATGCATAATGTATTCCTGATTAATGCTTTATTGTAATTAAATGTGGTGAATAAGGAAAAAATTATCAGTTGTCATAACTGTATACTTTTGAAGTCAACAACTCAAAAATTCCTATGTATCATCTTTAATTAATTTTCTTTCTTTCTTCTGATTAATAGTTATTCTTTTATTCCTGTCCCTAGTACTAGTAAAATACTGGCATAATTGATAAACATTTTCAATTTCAAAATAATTAAATATACTAATAGAAAAAAACTATTTGCTAAGCTTCATTGATGTCTTCCTATATTAATTCAAGTTATGTAACTATTGCTTACAATAGTTACATCAACTTAGTTTTTTCTCAGTTTTCTGTGAGTATTTTATTGTAGTTATCCTTAAAAAAACTCAAGATAATTTTTCAAAGTGCTAGTTTTAATTTTAATCATATTTAAAAAAAAATAAAACAACTTAATTGAATCAGTAAACATCTATTTATCTGTTTATCTATTTAAAATTTATATATAGAGATTTAGTAATTAAAATTATAATAAGGTACAATGTTTTCGATGAGAAACATATCCTGTGAGAGATATATTCTGGTACCTGTAAAAAAGTCATCAAGGGTGTTGTACAATTGGTCTTGAACTTAATTAAACTTTTATTGTACTCCTAAAATAATGAATATTGACTGGAATTTTTTTGTTAATTTTTAGTCCTTGCCAGGAATCAAACGCACCGTTTTTTTATATACATTGTGCAATCTTTTATTTTTATCATTTTTTTTTTTTTAATCAAAAGATTATACTTTCACAGTGGTTCCATATAAATTTTAACTAAATCCAATAATAATCTTAGAAAAAAAAAAACAAAAAACTGAACAGCTTGACACCCTCAGCTGCTGTCTGCTCACATCAATACAGTGCTGCTCTCTGTTCCCTGTATGACTGGATATTAATAACAGTCTATATTATCATTGCTTAGTCCCTGTAGAAATATTTATGGCATTTCTCTCTTTATTTTTCTTCCTTAAACAATCATTCCTTTTTTTCTGGGCTAATTTCCTCTAAACTGCATATAAATATTTAACCTACATGTAATACTTACATAAAATATTGAAAAAGTGTATTATCCTAATTGCAAAATTATAATATAAATATTTATATTTACATTATGTAATAATATTCTAATCTTGCAGTATTAAATACATAGTCATACAACAAGCTCCCAACTGACATCACCCTGTATGAAACGAGTTAAATATTATAACTTTTCAATAAATAATATTCTATAGTTATCATAAACACTTTGTTTTAATCGGATACTAGCAAATCTTGTCAAAATGTCTACGAGCAATAATGAAACCTATAAATTGGATAGTTTTTGCAACTTTATTATTTCTGTTACATGTACTCTATTTAATAACTTATTTGAATCTAAATCAGGCAAAGCGATGCCCTCTAAAGTTTTAACTTGACTAAGAACAACGTAAATCTGCCCTTTAGTCAAATTTTTTTACCAAGATCTATCACTGCCCTGTCAAGAGCTGTATCCAGCAGTTTGTGATCAGTTATAGCCCAGCTTAATACTTGAGGTAGCATTCTGCACTTGACATCTCTGAATCCCTTTGTCACTGGAATCTTGTAGAAACTGGTGAAATGGCTATGCAGCCATCAACATCTCATTCAAAAACCAACAATCTCATCATCAATTTTTATGAGTACAGCTTCTGGTAACTGTCCTGCTGCATACATCAAGGTGAGAACATTGCTCTTGCGTTTTATTTGACAAATGATTGGGTATTAAACTGACAAAATTAGCATGACTCTCAATCTTTCATTCTGTAAGAATTGACTGTTGTATGTTCTCATTTGTGAAAGCCTAAATTCTTGTTGTTGAGAAGTGTGTACAGAAATACTCATAGCATTTCTTTCTCTATTTTTCCTTAAATGATAATTTCTTTCTTGGCAACTTTTCTTTAAACATCCATGTCTCAGCATGTGTTTGAGCAGCACGTTTAGTAGGCCTACCCATATTCTAATTATATTTTAAATATATGTTATTATCTTGTATATATATATATATATATATATATGTGTGTGTGTAAATAGGTACCAGATACCACTAAAAATTATGAATTAAAATAATTTAAAAAAATAAAACTATAAACTGACTTCAAGAAATAATAGTACTAGAAAGTTGCACATAATTATATTTTTATTTATTAATTAAAGTAAATGTATTTATAACTAGTAACAATTTTTGAAGTTGGTGCCAGCCAATAAATGTTGAAAAAAAACTGTGATCTATATAATGAAATCCAACTTCAAACAAAGCAAAATTGGTAATAGAAGTTTTACTACAATAAGATGAGGTTTAAAAAAATATAACAATAAAATGTGACATACAAAAATATGATATAAGAATACTGTATAGATGCTTAGGTACATAAATTATCACCAATTATACATGCCTTAGAAAACTGAAGATGAGGTACGATGGTGATACACTTCTGTTATTTACTCTTGAGATACCATTTTACATGTGGGAATCATATTTAGCGACCTAGTTATCAGTTGAGGTACTAACTTTACATAACTTTATGTTTAACTTCTGTTGTGTTTTACTTTAGTTAATATATAAAAATATAATTATTTGTAACTTTTAGTACTATTATTTTTTGAGGTTAGTTTTTATTTTTATTTTTTTTAAATAATTTTTTTTTGTTATCTATAATTGGAAAAATAATAGTGATTGACTTCACTGACCATGGTACACTAAAGAAAGCAACCTGATTATTTATGTAGAAAAATACGTAAACTTATATGTATGTTTAGTCATCTGTCCAAAAATTGGCTTTATCTAGCCAATGCTACCACCAACTATTAATAAAGTCTACTGAGTACTAAAAATATGTTACTTTTGAGTAACATATCTGTTGAGGTATGGATAGTATTGGATAGTTCTTTTACTGTTCAGAAGCAAATACCTGGTTTACCAGTAAAAACTTAAAAAGATTATTGTTTGTTCTTTCTAATTGTAACCATGATTAAAAAAAAAAAACCATTGTTTCTATTGTACTTAATGATTTTATTATGTTTATGTATATGTATATTTAACAATTTTTTACTCAACTTTTATTTTTATTTTACTTTCTGTACTTAAATGCTGTTTGAGTACTATACATATATGTATATTAAATGCTAATTTCAGAGAGATGGACAGCCTTTTCAAAGGAATCGAGTTCGAGTAACAGGTGGTAACATAACAATAGAAAGTCTTCGGCGGACCGACTTTGGTTTTTATCAGTGTGTAGCAAGTAATGAAGTAGCAACGATTGTAACTGCGACTCAACTAGTAGTTGAAGGTACTCAGCCACATGCCCCGTATAATGTATCAGCCACTGCCAGTGAATTTGCAGTGACCTTATCATGGCTGCCCGGTTATAGTGGTGGACCTGATTATAAACAGGATTATACAATATGGTCAGTAAATTATTGTTTCTATTTTACATAAGCCTTGAGGTTACACAGACATTATTATTATTTTATTTTTCATGAGGAAAATTGATATATTAATATAACTTATGTAACAAATAACTCATTTCCCTACTTACTTGATTTCGAAGGAATCATAAGTAATCTGCGGGACATCAAGGGAAGTTCATGCCTGATAAACTTTACCTACTAAAGATTGGATACGGAGAAAGCTAGAGAGGAAAAAAATGACTGTTATTCTGCAGTTATTGTGTTCTGAGTATATATAAAATCATGTCTCATCAAAAAATAAAATGGAATTTTTGTACATACCGACTTCAGAAAAAAATGTTTCTTTCATTCTAAATTTATTTTAACCATGTGCTACAACTTAATTGAAACTCAAAATTTAAGAAGTAGTATTTTTACTGATAGAATATGACATAAAAAATATAAAATTGATATAAAATAATATAAAATTGATATAAAAATTATTATCTTTAATCTAAACAAGAATAAATAAAGAAATATTTTATAGATTTTCTTTTTACCTAGTAAATTAAGTTAGTAAAAAATAATTCCATAAGTATTTTTGGTAAAATAACTTATGTTTTAAACACGGAATGAGGATTGGAGATTTATTAGTGGACTCTCAGTGCACTAGTAAGAGTAGAACTCATTGCACAAAATAAACTATTCCAAATGTTTAAAGGTTAATGTATAAGGTTTATATTTAAACTTTATACATCAACCAAAACTGGTTTCCTAGTAAATCGGATATACTTAACTAGTTCCTTAGATCTCTCTCTTTCTTTCTTCATGAAGCAGTAATGCTTGACTACTTAAAGTTTGTGCACGAGTTTTTAAACTTTTTTTCTTAACAATACAAGATACATCATTAATGTTTGTTGGGTATTATAGCAATAAAGGTGATGTTTTGTAGGATAAAACTCTTTCATACATACAAATATTAGTTTGTGATGTTGGTTTCAGATGTATTTATACATACAAATATTAGTTCATGAAGTTGGTTTCAGATGTATTGGTTTCTCTGTATCATTAAATTATTCACCTGGTTTGTCCAGTGGTGAACTTGTCATTGCAAATCAGCTGATTCCAAAGTTATGAGTTCTAAGGTTAAAATCCATATAAAGTCATCTATATATGTATTTGAATACTAGATCATGGATCTTTGGTGGTTGGGTTTCAATTAACCACACATCTCAGGAATAGTTAACCTGAGACTGTACAGGACTAAACTTCATTTACATTCATATGTATCACCCTCATTCATCTCTGAAGTAATAATGCCTTATGGTGGTTCCGGAGACTAAACAGAAAAAGAGAGAGAGGAATATTTATATGTCTGTCTAAGTTATATTTGTTATTCCATCATTCTTTCTAAACTGAGACTAGTTCTTCTGCTATAGATTTCAGTTTTTCAATTAAATCTTTTAATTTAATATTTAAGGTTGATCGTGTCTTTTTTCATAGTTTATGTTTCCAGTTATATTTTCTGGATTATATATTGTTTTGTTGAGTTTTAAGTTTTAATGAATTTAATTATCTTTTTAGGAGTGTTTTAGATAGTATTTAGAGCCTACAACAATTCCTCAAGTACTTAAATGTTACATATGACAATTTTTATCTATGGCAACATGGTCAATTTGTAATTCTCCTAGGGCTGGGTTAGGAGATCGCCAAGTTTTAAGTTTGAGTTTTTCTTTGGAACCTTGTTTTAGAATTAAGTTATTATCTTAGCAATTCAATATTCCTTCTCCATTTTGGCTGGTTGTTCTATGGGCTGACCATTTTCCTATCACTTACTGGTATCTTTTTTTGATCAATTCTTGCATTAAAATATTCCAGTAAAATTTAGTGGTTTGGGGATGGTTTAATTTATAAATCAGGTTTTACCCAGAATTCATGTGTTTGTACTTTTTCCTTTATATTTTTATTGTTAGTTGGAGCATATAACATTTATTAGGATATATGTTTTTTTCAGGGTTTAAGAATTGAGCAAGGTAAATTAGATGAGAGATCTTATATAGAGTCTAATATCGCATTTATTAAAAATCCAAGTCCAAATTGCAGAACTGACTTCATTACTTTCTTCCCCAGTAGTCCTTTCTAGAGATGATATCCCCTGGATTTCATGGGTTCTTGATTTGTGTCCCTTAATTCTTGAAGAGCTGTGATTAGAATTTTTTTATCTAGGTGTCAGTAAACTGCTTCAGTTTGCTGGTTTTTTTTGAGGGAATTGATGTTTAAAATTAATTGCTAAACAGGAAAATCTTTCCTTCATGTTTAATTTAAGTTTTTTTTTTGATTGTTGAGTTTGTTGTCATTCTTTAAGGGTTTCCAGGTATTCTGATTTGCCATTATCTTTTAAATGACACTGCACCATCTGAGTGCAGTTGTCTTTGCTTTGATCTCTGATGGTTGCAGCCGGTAGAAAACTTCTTTAAAGTCCTTTTCTCATTGGTTGATTGTAGATCCCAAAGGATAAATTTGATTCCAATTTCTTGGAGATTACAATTTTAAATTTGAGTTAAAAAGTAGATGGTAAGCTATGAGACTGGTGATTATGAATTTGTGAGGGTTGATTTTGATTTAAATCGCCATAAAAACTCTCTAGTCTTTAGGGTTATCCAGACGCACCACATGGAGGCTCAGATCATTGATTTGTGTGAAAGATCTTAAGTTTTGGAGAAAAGTTTAAATTCAGATCCTGAAATCATTGTGCCGAAAATTATTTCATACATATTTAAAAAAATATTAATTCCTGTTGTTAAAATAAACATTATTTTCAAAGTTATAAATGATACCACATTCTTGTTGAATGTCATGAAAAATCTCATCTCATAAGTCACACATGTATATCATATTTCATCAAAATCTACACCAATTTATTCAATCATTTCAGTATAATTTGCATTTGTTTTTAACAAAAGATTAAATATATAGAAGTAGTAACACAGAAAACAAATAAACAATAAATGAGACAACATATATTGTATTTAAATGACAATTTATTGGCATATAATTTATATTGTTTTGTCAATGCTTTCTGATCATACCACAGATTGGATACACCATTAGTTAGTAATGCTTTTGTATCTTTTTCATGAAAAGTTATTTCTTTTATGAGGATTTTTTTTAATTATTATTACAATGTTTTGTTTTGTTGAACTGCATGTAAAAAATAGATGCAATAAAAATTCCTAGAAAAAAAAAGGTTAGAAATTTTGCCAACCACAGAAGAGAAATGTCTGGAAATATAAAATTTAAAAAATATCAGCTTCTAATTGTAAGTATAAATTAATTAAAATACCACACTTAGAACTAGATTTAAAATAAATTCTTCTGGCACACTGGTAGGGAGGGTTTATAAACAATAACAAACCCACAGACAATTAGATAAATGACTGGGAAAGAAATAATATACAATACATTTCAAGAAAACATCAGCGATGTTTATAATGAAGGCAATAATGAATCTACTAATGTGCGTATAAATGAAGTTAATGCTTGATGAAATAGAACTTCAATAGAATAGAATAGAATTGCTAGAAGTTAAAAAATGTAGTCTATTACCAAAATGTTTTGAGTGTATTGAATTTTCCAACTTCTCTTCAAATTTAAACTAGTTTTATGTTTGCTACACTTAGAAAATATATTTTTGTCATGTTTGATTATTTTAAGTAATTAAAGTATATTTATTTTTATTTCTAAAATGTTCATAATTAATAATGTATTTGTAATTGTTTGTAATACCTAATCAGTTTTGTTTATTAAGCACAGAGTCAGAGCTCATGAAACAAGATTAATATCAATAAGGATTATAATTGTAAAGTAACTACATGTAAAGAATATGTGTAAATGAAATACTTTAACTTTTAAGAATAAAAACTAACCTATATTTTCATTATAAAATAAGGAAATACAATGTACAAGGCATCTACATTATTTTCCAGCTATGCTGTAGGCATGTTTATAATGTACGTATCATCATATCTTTAGAAAGAAAGGGAAGGGCACTGTATATCATAGTTACTAAAAATATTATAATCAAAATTATTGTAAAACAAGCATAGTGTATTATGCTTCTGCCCATTAAAAATTATAGGAAGTTTTATCTACAATGTCTGACTTGTCATACAATAAGAGTAACTATTGAAGATGGTGATTGTTTTCAATTATCATTCAGTCTTTAGGTCAAGATCTGAAGGTGAAATCATTAATATCAACATGTAGGCTAGTCATTACTAATGTAATTGATATCTTCAAATAGAATGGTTTACACATAAGCAGTCATAACGATATATTATCAAGGACTGGACCTACTCCACAGTCACAGTTATTCTGCAGTCATAATTCTGAATGGTATTAAGTGGTTGAGTTTACCACTCAACCAGATAAGACAGATAATAAGTAAGAAAGGATATGTAAAAATATAGATAATAAGAAAGACAGGATATGAAATAATCAACAGTATGTTGTAGTTCAAGGTTTTTATAAAAATTATTATAACTCCCCAAATATAGAAGTCCAAAAAATAAATTTATAACTAATTAAGGTGATAAACATTGTTAAATTGTTATGTTAATAATATTTAATAATGTTATTTTGTTAATATTATTTCAATTGTATGTAAATAGTATTTAAATAATTCAGTCTTTATTACGTGTGGTTAATTCAAACTTGCTAGAAACTCATAGAGAGTACGAGATTCTACTAGAAACAGTAAAGCTGTATGTTTGTTTGAATTATTATTTTTACTAAAGAATGAATTTTTATTTGACAATTGACATTAATAAAGTTTAGTTCTGTAACTAAAGTAATTATTTATATTGTTTAGAGTTAATTGTATTTATAAATAATGAAGATATTTGTAATAGAAGCAAATAGAATCTTCTAGTCTTTTCTAGACGTCGGCTAATGGTATATATATATATATGCGGGTGAGCCACCCGTGGATTGTTCAGTCGTGTGACGTGTCCGATGTCGTTATGCTGCACAAAGTTTAAAATTGTTTCATGTAGATTTTGTTAAGCGTTCAAAGTGTTATTTGTTTGTTTTGTTGTGTTAAATAAATTATTGCGAGGAAATTTGATTCGTGTTGGTTATTTACAAAAAATAACTTCTCACTATAATTGGCGACCATGATAATATTGTTAAAAAAATTGTGGGGAAGTCGATATCGTGTTATATACGAATCATTCGCTCACATCAAGTATAACATGAAAGAATACCCCATTCGAAGTGTTTCAATGAAAATTTAAATTATGAAATATGTTGTTAAAAAGAATCAGTATTCTAAAGAAATTGTTAAACTCTTACATCGATACAGAAGAAATTGTTTCCTACATTTATATCATTTCGTGAAATCAACATTCAGTTGTTTACATAGTTAATGATTTTGGTCTGAAATAAAATTGATATTAATTTAGAGCAAACCATTCCATATTTCAATTTTGGTATTTAGTACTAAAATATTCTGGACACAGATCATTAGACCAATATTCTTTGAAAAGAAGGTAATCATTAACATGTACTTAAATATGTTTATCGAGTTTGTTTGCCTGTTAACAATTAGGCACCTCTTGGGCTCATGTAAGCAAAAACAGTCGAGTGACAAAACAGTTCATACCTCAAAATATTAAAAGAAATTGTATAATAAAACTAAAAGCATGTGTCAGTGAAAAATGAAAAGTTTTACTATATAATTTTCATCGCAAACAACTGTATGTTATTACTGATGGACATCATTTTCTTATCTGCTTTTAAAATCTGATGGATAGTTGTGCAACTAAAATATCTAAATAAAATAATTTTATAAAGTTAAGTTATTCTATTAGTTTATTACATTATTTTACAAAATAAAAACTTTCACAGTATTATAATATTACTGGGTTGCTGTCTGGGTGCCATTCTATAATGTCGTTTAATAATGAATTTGTTTACATGTTATCCAAGGTTTGAGTATTGTTAATATATTTTTAGGTATCGTGAAGCTGGCATATCAGATTGGTCAACAATACCTGTCACACCTTCAGGAAGTACACAAGTTACCATTAATAGGTTATCACCTGGTACAACATATGAATTTCAAGTGATTGGTAAAAATGCTTTGGGGGATGGTATGCTTAGCAAAGTCATCACTGTAAGAACACTTGGTGAGTGATTATTTTATTTTCACTAATTAACATTTTATTTTTAACCATATAAATGTATGTAATAGTTTCACTATTAAATTATTTATTTATTTGAATTTTTGTACATTTTATTCTGTATTATCTACATTAACTTGTGATTATAGAGATAAAAGTTAAATCAATTGTCAAATTAATTAGGATTGTTAATATAATGACACTTTATTTCTTGTTTGTTTTTTATATAAATAAATATAATACATTTTTCTACTTTATTGGTTCAACAGATTTTAAACTATGAACAAGGAATAAACACAAACACAGTATTTAGTATTTATGGAATCAATGATATTTTTTTTTTTTTTTTAATAAAAATAATATTCCTATTTTCTTACTTCACACATAACATACTTTATGAGGTTGTCATTGTAATTTATTGTTTTTCTACTGTTTCCAGCTTTAAAAATGTTTACTAAATTAAAAAACTTGTAAAAAGAATCATATTTCCTTTTAAGAAATAAAGGTGTAATTTATTTCCTTTAAACATCAGTAGTGTTTTGGATATCAGCATATTTATTACAACATAGTAGTTTATATTTTTTTTTTTTTTTTTTTTTTATGATGGATCTATATGTCAAAAAATAAATGTCTAGGATATTCTAGTGTTGGCCAATAAAATGAAAATTTCACTTGAAAAGTTAGTTAGAAAGGTGTTTTTTTTTTTTTGTTTTGAAGAAAATTTTATATTTCTATATGCTTAAGCATTTATGAAAAATAACAGTACTTATATGAATATTCTTCATAAGAACTCTAATTTTTAACCAAACAAAACAATTTTTAAATTTTACTGTTTTATTTTTATTGTAAAACTTAATGAATTTAAAAAAATTATCACATAAGGTAACTTAATAAAAACTCATTCTTAAAAGAAAGAGAGAACTTATCTGATCTTATGATGAACAACTCAAAAATACAATTCATTCAAATACATAGTCTGATCAGCTCAATTAAGACTAACTTGAAGCCAGCGGTGTATATCAGATGCCTTTGACAATCATCTCATATTTCTAGAAACCAAATTCTAGTCATATCTCTAGTAATCTGGATTTCTATTCATCCCCATTTTTTATTTCTTGCTCTATTAATCTTTAATTTTTCAAATCAGATTTACAGAACAAAGTTTAAGCGAAACAAATTTTCTACAATTGTGTTTTCATACAGTAAGAAACAGAAAGTTAGAAAAAACCAGCCCAGCAGTTTAGGAAAGATGTATAGTACAGTTCATTTTTTACATTACATTATGGGACTGTACATATTAAAAACTTGCTTCGGTAACTGTTACATATTACCACAAAGAATTCCTTTTATTTACCATTAGAGAAGTATCATCTTCTGTATAATATTTTAGTATTAAACAATTTAATTCCTAAAAATGCAAGTTTACTTGAATTTACTTGTACTTAATAGTGATTTTTTAATACATGAATATATCATTAAATAAAAGACTTCTTACATACTCTCACTTACATTCAAGTTGTCAATTACATACCATGTAATTACTACCTAAATTTTTGTTTAAAGGCACAGTTTAGATATATGTTGTTGCAATAATGTGCCTTCTTTGTAATCCTATTGATGTTCCCCTTCATATTCTATAGAATATGAAATTATTCATAATTTTCACAAGCAGTAAATCAATATTTCACCTTCTCCTTTATTTTCAAACCCTTATTCAAATAATCTTTCAACATAGTGTTATTTTTTCCAAAATCTTCATCAGCTTATCAGGTATCATTTATCCTACCTAGCACTTTCTTAGTCTTCTCTCTCAATGTCAAGGCTCTCTTTAATTATATTCTTGTGCAAATTTGTTAATAACATGTTCCTCATTTTTTTCAATCATCTAAAACAATAAAATTATAATCTGACCCTAAATATTTCATATTTAAATTTTACTACATTATTTCATATATTATGAAATCCAGTTTTATGTAGCTAATTCATGACTTTTATTTCAGAATTATAACAAATTCTCGTAGATTGTTACTCCTTGCACTTTGGTAAAACCAAGAGTGGAGATTATTTTAAAAATACACACACTCAAGTCACACTCATGCTATTGTTTGGTTGAATATTGTTACAGAATATTTTAATTCACTGAAAGTTATTATTAAAAATTTATTAAACTCCATCTTTTTTTTATTAAAGAACTCTTGTTAAAATTCTAGTTGCCCAATATAGTTCTAGATGCTGTGTCTTTCTTATTTTTAACATTACCTCACTCTTTTTAACTGATTTCCCACTTTTCATTCTATATACACCACTTTCCCATTAGATACTTATTCCCTGAATCATTCTCTTCTCCAGTTTGGTCATGTTCTTTCCTTTTATCAACATCCTCTATTTCACAATTACTAGTTATTATATCAAAATATCCATCTACTCAATATTAATATTTTCTATTAATATCATTCCTCTTTAGTGCAATATTTTTATCCAGTGTTATCCTTCCAATGACTCCTTTACAATAACATTCTCATTGACAATGTATCCTTTTCAGTGATATTCTCATTGTTCTGTATAGTTTCTTCTTTTATCCAGTTTCTGGATGATTCTCCTTTAATGATCATCTATGACCAATAACATTCTTAAGAACTGGCTGACTTCCTTTCTCCTCATTTCCAGTTTCTCCTTGCTAAATTTTCCTTTTATTGATATTATACTGTTAAAATAATTCCAACAGATGAAAAATTTGTTTTTATTTTCTTTGAAATAACTAAAACACTTTTATTTTGAAACTCATTTTTTATTCTCTTCTTTCTATTTCATTTTATCAATTTATATACAAACAAGTATAAATAAGATGCTCTTTGTTTTTTGTCACCAATAATTTTAATTTATTATTCTTAATTCAGAAATGAAATCTATCATGTAATATTTAGAATTATCTTTATATAAAAATATAGTGTATTACTTATAGAAGTAAGCTATTTATCTGACTATGGTAGATTGCTAGTAATCCAAACATTCCATCAAATAACAAAAAATCTGAAACTAAGTTGCTTCTTTTTTAAAGAATGAACAATGAGACAATAATTCTTTTTGAATAAATTTGTAAAATTAAAAAATAATTTGTAACCTGCTCTATTTAACAAAGATATGTCAAAGATTACCTGAAAGTAAAACACAACTAAAATGAGCCAGATTCACTTAGGCAACTTCTGGAGTTTGAAAAGTGTAGTCTAAAAGAAATGGTAAATATATTATCTTTTAATAAAGCAAAATCTAAGTACTTTTTACAGCTAAAGTCATGAAAATTGTACATAGTCCAAAATTTGGTTCTTTTAGTTCCAATATATATATATATTTATTTATATTTATATGTGTATACCATTTTCTGATTTTAATTTCTTTTTCCATTAATATTATTTACTTTCATAATAATAATAATTTTACATTAAAATTAATGTATAAAATACATTATTTTAATGTGCTTGTTTATTATTTTCTTTATTAGAAATGTTATATTGCTGACATAGTCTTATTTTATAATCTAACTATTATGTAGTATTAGTTCTTTCTACATCAGTTAGCTTGATTGTTGAAAACATAACTACAGTTGATTCAGTGATTCTGATTTTAATTATATTTTCAAAAATAATTGATAAAAAAGGATAAGTTTTCTTTAATTACAACTGGAATTTTTTTTCATGTGTTTTTTATTTTTAATTTATTTGCTTTTTTCCTTTTCATAACTAGTTTTCCATTTCATTTTTGGATTTAATAAGGAGGAATTTAGCAAGATTGTTTAAAGCCAGCAATATTTCTGACAGGTGTATTGTAATGGCTGTTGTCATAAAAAGAAAATTAAACAAAATTTATTCTTAACTAACATTTTAATATATGGGCAGACCCCTAGACTTGCATGTTATAATATCAATTAAGAAATAAATTCTCTAAGCTTTTTTAAAGTGAAATATACATGTAAAGCATCAAAACAAATCAGGTTTTACTTGTTATATAGATTTCAGTTGGTTACAATTATTTAGGAATAACACATGAACATTCACTCGAAAAATCTTTTCCATCATAATATTGTTTTGATTTCCTTAATTGTGGTTTATGTATGTTTAATTAAAAAAATTATTGCTAATTTTTAAAACTAAAAAGTAATACATCTTTATGAACTTATTTTTATATATACATATGTGCGCATGCGCACGCACACACACACACACACACACACATATATATATATATATATACACACACACATTCCAAAATAAACCTTTTTAACCTCCAGTTGCTATTGTAGAAAAAGACTAGCTAAAGTAATAATAAAACAGTAATTATTTGCAGTAATTTACACATATATATATATATATATACACACACACATTCCAAAATAAACCTTTTTAACCTCCAGTTGCTATTGTAGAAAAAGACTAGCTAAAGTAATAATAAAACAGTAATTATTTGCAGTAATTTTAGATTTCGCCTTTGATTTTAGTTGTAAAATAAATTTGTATACATGTTGAACAATGATAAAAATGTGTAAGAATTACTGAATTTTTATTGTTGCACCTTATTGAAAACACTGTTGAAAAACTAAGCACACTGCACATATGGTGTGGTATAATTATATTTTACACCTCTTGGTTTCTGGTTGCACTGTATAGTTTATTAATACCTAACTGACTTTAGGAACATATTAATTAATTAATTACTGAAAGAAGCTTTTTAGCTTTCTATCTACTTTATGACTCGCTTTTATAAAAAAAAAAATTTTTTTTTTTTATTATGGCCTTTTTGGTATTTTTCTTCTGTAATTCTCTGCTTCCTAATTAGTTGATTTATTTTTTTAATTTTTTTATTTGTTGATATAGGTATAAACGTACATATTATTTATTATTAGATGTCATAATTTTTTTTTACCTTTTTTTTTCTTTTTTTTTTTTTAATTATATAAAGTTATTAGTATGTTTTAATAAATTTTGTCTATTACTTTTCCAATTTCAGCAGTTATCATAAACAAACATTTGCTTATGATTTATACTGGTAAAAATCATCAACATGTATTTGTATTATTACTGTTATTAACAATAACTGTTATTCTGTAATAATTTAATTAACTACGAAAATAGAAATAAAACAATATGAAAAAATCTAATATCATTAAAGTAACCAGCTTATGAATTAATTTAAGAAATTTGTTACTTAAAATGTGGCTGAATAATTATTTGTTCTAT
Organism: Zanna intricata; assembly: GCA_010016005.3. Taxonomy (NCBI): domain Eukaryota; kingdom Metazoa; phylum Arthropoda; class Insecta; order Hemiptera; family Fulgoridae; genus Zanna; species Zanna intricata. The sequence continues at coordinate 18,671 of JAAAKQ030371465.1, forward strand.
GATTATTAAGAGATGTATATATATTTTAGTTAATAGCAGAATAATTTTTTTTTCTTATAACTTAATTTTACTTATTCATACAGTAATAAAATAGCTTGGAAATAAAAGATTTTTTTTTGTATTAAATAAATTACAAAAAATCTTGTGTATGTTTTGGTCTGGGAAATATATTAAATTTTAATCTGTAATTATACATTTATTCAAGAGAACATAATAATGTATATTTGAATAGAGTTTATTTTGTTATGTTAGCATAACTGAAAAGAAGACATCTCAAGATATGTTTGGCGACTACTTAACTGCATTTAACTCTTTTCTTCTAGACTTGAAATAGAAATCATGCTAACTCTGCCCAGTCTAAAATGTATGTCTAAAATATACTACCTAACAGATTTTTTGTTAAAGCTGATTTCTAATAAATTTACCACTTCATCAAGTAAAAATTGTAGAATGAGAGAGATAAGTTTATTAAATATTAAAGGATTTTGAACAATTTGATATAACACTTGATTGCAGTTAAGTTTATCGTGACTATGTCAGTGAGCATCTTTTTCAATTGTATCTAAATGTGAGCAAAGGTATTATAGATTAGATATAAAACTATCGATATAGTTATTTTATCTGAATAAAAAATAAACTAGAAAATTTTAGAATGATAGATTGGCATTACATGTTGATAGCCCGTTGGTACATTAAGAAATTACAGCTGACTATAAAAATGATTACAATTATCTAATCTCATCAGACCTAGCAGTTGCAGACCTGCCTCATGGTGAGTCATGGTAACCTGAGTTTTAAAACAAAATAAGATGGCAACCTAATATGAAGGAATGAACTGAAATGGCTATTATCTTGCATATCAGATGTTATTTCAGTAACAATGGGGCAGTGGACTACTGTACATTATGCGTTCGCAGTGAAAATATTCATTTTTTTAAATGGTGATTTGTTTGTGATTAAAGCTGAATTATCATGCAGCTATTATTCCATCAGTATTTTAATATATCTTATCATGGTGCTGTTCCTAGTTGTAGTTCAAGAAAATTGCAGATAACAAATTTACAAATTACTGCTTCTGCTGTGAAAAACAAACCAATTGGTTATGTGCATTCTGTGAGAACACCCCTAAACACCGACAGATGCAGGCAGACAATGATACCATCTATGTTCAACCAGAAAGCATGCTGCACTCCTTCATTTATCCCATATCAATATCAGAATTCTAGACAAGGGTTTGTATCTTCATCTGCACAAAATGATGGTAGTGCAAAATATAATTGAGTGCAAGAAAACAAATGAGCTGACATTTTGTGCAAATTTTATTTACTTATTTACTGATGAAATCATACTGCTAATGAGTGCCAAAAATTTCTTCCATTTGTCAGGCACAATGAACAAACAAAATTATTTTGTTTCTGATGTAAAATGAATTCTAAACAGTATCATATGCATCATCTTCAAAGTTGATAAGGTATGTTCTGGGAAGTTTTGGAATCATAGGCCCTGATTTAAAGAGTTAGAGCATATGGTAACAGTCATTTCTGACTAGTATACAACAGTGTTGTAAGATCATTAATTTGAATATGCTGTGATAGCAGGAGCAACATCCCAAATTGCTAGAACATTCATGAAAGGAGAAAATGTTGAATTGCCAGCACAAGCCTCCAGACCTGTTAGTATGCATCCTTCTTTTGGGATATCTAAAGCCTGCAGTGTTTATCAGCAGGCCAAATCACATAAATGAAATTATGAAAGCCTTCATACAGGAAGAAATCAGAGCAGTCCCACAATATGGTGCAAGCAGCAATGTGAAATCTGTAGAAGAAACCACAGCAAAGTTTAGAAAATGGAAAAAAGCATTTTACTAATAAATTATTAAAAAAATGAGGTTACACCTCAATTACTGGCATTTTATTTGCTGTAATTCCAGACAAAAACATACTTAAGTCAACTGTATCTAGTATTTTTTATTTCATTTTTAAAATTATCAGATTCCTGTGACTCACTCTGTAGTAGATCTGATTTATATGAATGTCGCAGTCAAAGGGTAAATTATAAATTGCACCTTGACGATAAATATATAAACGGAAGTTAAGAAATAGTAACTTTTGTCACCATCTCATTGAAAATCAGTAATTCTATTTAGTTGTTGGATATCAAGAAATTTATATATGCATAGATCTTTCATATAACAAGCTAACTAGAAGATACAGAATTATTGCTACAATTTTTATAATTTATATCTGTGAGAATCATTTGGAATTGCAATCATTGTACCTATCGTGAAAAAAATTACAGTTAAACAGAAAGTATCAGATGCTAATTTTCGTATTGAGTAAATCTTTATAATGCAGACATCAGTTTTCAAGTATGAGCTTTTTACACATCAGAATTGATATCTCTTTTAAGTTTATTGTGAGCAGATTATTATTCAGTCAATATTTTGTTAGACTATTTTTATCATTTCATTTAGAAACGTATATAGAAATATAAAAGCAGTTAAATTATTATAATAATAATAATCTTTAATGTAATTTACTACGTATAATAAAATAATGTATGACATTTTAATTGCACTGCATCTATTATTTGAAACAACTGTTTATGTAGTTGTTTTTCCTACATGCTTAACAAAATGTAGTATATATTATATTTTAGATAACAAAAAAAATTGGCCTGTTTTCATTGTATGAGTGGGTGGTAAATTTTTCTTCTTTTGCACACTTTGTAATAGTTTTAAACCATACCTGACATAAAATAAAAATTGTTTAAGCATACAGATTGAGTTATTGTTATTATTACACAATTATAATGTAAAACCTTTGTTTTTTTAAATATCATTACAAGCAGTATGAGTTTTTAAATTTTTTTTAACATTTTTAAGTACAAATTTCTGGATTAAAACTACTTCTGTTTATTAATCAATAATATTATACTGTTTTTATAGACTTCTCATGATTCTTGTCAAGTAAAAAATAATTCCCCTTCAAATTACGGTATAGTAGAACCTATTAATACTCACTTTATACAAGTAATACAAAAATTTACTTCACTTTTTTTCAGTGAAAAATACAAAGCTAGTCCAGTAAAGAGTAAGTGTCTCATTTTAAAATATGTTCTTTCCTTCTCAATGAAATGTTTTAATTATTAATCTAGACATTTAAACTTGCTTCATTGTCTTCACTCACCCAATCATTTTATTATCAGCTGAATTGGATGAATTTGCTGATACTTCTATAAAAAGTACAAAATAAAGCATAAACAAATTATTATAGCATAATGAGGTTTACCCTCCAATTTCATTCTTATATTCAAAGTATTTTCAAATGAAACTTCAAAAATTAGTTGAAAACACATAAACTCATAAGTAAAAAAAAATAAAAATAATAATAATCCTTGTCCACTCTTAACAGTAGCTATTTATCAAAATATAATTAATTTCCAAAAGTTTTTATTTAAATAAAAATGATACATTGTAATATTTTGAATTTTCTATTATATAATTATAATCTGTTCACTGATTCGTTTGTCTCTTGTAAAAAAAACATGTAGTAAAAGTTAGTATTTATGATGTGTAATCTGAAAAAATTATCTTTAACATGTAACTGAAAATTATTTATTATTTGCGTTTCATATCATTAATTGTTTTGTTATGCTTAAGAGTACTTTGAAATAAATGTTTATTATTACCTTTTGTGAAGATGAATTTTCTAATTTTAATTTTTTTTTTCTGTTATTTATTAAAAAGTTGTTTTAACAAATTAGTTTTCAACATACGAGTAAAATACTGAACATGTTATGTTTAACACAGTTTTATCCTACAATTTTTTTTTTAAATTCATGAACCATTGTAAATTATTTTTTTTTTTACTGGAAAAATAATAAACGTTAAAAAAAATTACTTTATGTCAGGTTTGGTAAAGCTCTATCTTTTGCAGTTTAATAAACATTTTGAAAGAGGAAATTTTGAATAGTTGGGTGTGTTTGTGTGTATGTTGACTGAATTATATGGTTACGTGTAGCTACTTGTATCTGAGTTCTGGATATGATTTCTCTCCTTTAGACCATGGTCAGGTTATCAGGGACAATGTAGCACAGCCAACTGCCAAAGAAGATACTAATCCTTTCAATCCTCCTGATGGTAAGTCACTGATTATATCTTGTAAATACACTTTTAGATTGTTTGCAGTAATGTATGCATGTGTTTTTATTGCCTTGTAATTACTTCTGTTATTGTGTGTTGTATTTAAAAGTGCTAATTTTGGCATGTATATAGCATGAATACTCATTTCTTTCTTCTTCATACTGCACTTTCATTTTTCAGGAAATGCTCCTTCATTTATTTCTTTATCATTTTCTTTCTAAAAAAACTTACTTAAATATAAATCAATAATAACAATAAAACACGTCTCCTTATTTAAAAAAAAAGAGTATTACTTCTGTATATACAATTGAAATATTTATATTTAAATTTATTTATGTAGTAAATATTCATGTACATTTAATTGATCTCCAACAACATTATTATATAAATATTAAAATTACTTGTAAAAAATTTACTTAAATCACTCTAATTCAACTAAAAAAATTGTATCATAGGTATCACATTTTAAATGTAAAAGTAACATTAACCATTTCTTTTCTTTTTTTTTAATCAGTTGAACTTTTGTGAATATGAATAAAGTAAAGAAGATAAGTTAATGAGTGCCTACACTGGTTTAAAACTTGCACCTGGATCTTGCACCAGTTTTTCCAATTTAAGAAACTTTAATATAATTAAGTTTCCCTGCCTTCCTCAGCTGATTATTCTTTAAATATTAACCAAATGAAAGGAGTTTTTAAATGTATTTTCTTTTTTAAATTCTGTTGTTGTTCAAATTTTGTTTGTTCTTTAAGAGCTATCTCTTAAATATACAAAATATTTTTGTGGGAAACTTCTTCTTAAAGTAAAAAGCTTATGATAAAGCCCGGTTTACAAAATTAATCTATGTATATAATTTATTTATGTAAAAGTTGTAAAACATATTTTTTTAATCCTGAGCATATAAATCATTTTTTTTTTTAATGTTTCCTACAGAAGCAGTTGAAAAATGTATATTTTTACATATTTTTTTTCAAAACCTATCATGAGCAAGAAATTATGAAATATTGATTTTTATAAGTCAAGCCAGCTTTGTTTCTTTCTTTGTAATATTTTGTTTCTTTTTAGTTTTATATAGAATGCAAATATATCATAAAAAAATTTTCTTCTGAGAATTTATTGGAAAAAATATATACCTTATATCAACATGAATAGAATCAATTAATTGTATGGAAAAAAAATAGTAAATTTTTAAACAAATTAACCGAAAATGTCTGTATATAAAAACAACTAATAGAGATTCAAGCAATGCTTTTCATTAGAGAAAGTTATTAACTATTGTGATTAGGAGTTTTTTCTGATTTTAACAATAATTTTATGAGAATGCAATGATTTTGGCACTTAAAAAATGAGCATTTATATTTTTTTTACATAATATTTTTCAAATTTCCAATATTCTTCACAACACCAAAATGATTGTTATCCAAAATCCTAATTTCTCTTAAGGCTAGGACATTCTTAGGTACAAAGAAAAGTTGAAGAGTTATTAGATGGAAAAAAAAGTGAATGAAAAAAGCAATGATGCTACTTTTGTGATAAATTCTAAGTATATAAATCTTTTAAGACCACCATTATAGTACGTTTAAAGAAATTGGAAGCTTTAACTCCTTGTCATGGGAAAATGATGACAAACACCTAACTCCTGAATCCAGTTTGTACTTTTACTGATTCAATTTTTACTAATACTGATACATTTTCAGTTTTATTTTTCTCTATAGAATATAAATTCATACAAGTGGGAATTGAAATGTTTAGCCATCATATTAAAAACACCAAACAGAAAAAAATATTTATGGCCTTATGCCCCAACATGGCATTGGTCTTAATGAAATGTTTAATAATAAATAATATTAAAAAAATAGCCACATATTTTTTGCTAAAAAATATACATGTATAACAAAATAATTCTCTATAAAAGACTTAAAAATAGTGTCATAATATAAAGATAGGTACTAGTAATGACCTAAGTAAGATTTCATTCCATGTGGAATGAAATCCATATCATATCTCAAAACAATTCAGTCTTACATCAAGTACAAAAATCTGTACAGCTTGCATCAACAGAAGGTACGGACGGGATCATCCAATAACTTTACAACAGTTGATTTCTTTTTCAGAATGATAAAAAATATTATGTATTATTTTGTGTATTACTGTCAATGAGAATTATCTATGTTTTGTCTTTAGTACTCAGCAATGAACATTTTTAGGACTGTTACATTTTGTAACGGTTAAATAAAGTTAAAGATTTTTAGTCATCCTTCCAACAGTTTTCAGTGAATTTGTTCTTACCAGCGTTTTATTCCTGATGATTTGTTTAACTAAACATTTGAATTATAGTCAAAAAGTGTGCTGGATTTGAATAATGTTGATTCATATGTAATACTACTGTTGTGTATTTATATATATTAAAAAAAAACTAAAAAACAAAAAAAAATCATTACATGCAGAACACAACCATCAAACTAACACAGTAACTAGAATTATATAAAGTTAACTCTTTTGACTCCACAATGTTCTACTTTCTCCAACCAGTGTACTACCTCAAACAAATTTATGACTAATAGTTGAAAGCATGACCTAAAGCGTAACATAAAATGTTGCAACAAAAAGGTTGGTTTGTAAAAAATCTTATTGATGCGAATCATAAATTTATCTACATTAACTATTTTAATGTCTACATATTTACATAAAAAGAATCACATTTAAAACATGAAACAAAAAATGTATAAAAATATATAACAATGATATATAACCCTGCTGTTCTGTTCCCATTTACTATACACATGTACTGTTCAGGTCAATATGACCCGAGGCAATAATTTTTCT
>JAAAKQ030371576.1:14049-25639 GCA_010016005.3 Zanna intricata
AAGGTACTCCATAAAACTTAGCTTAGTATATGAATTTGGTATTGCCCAACCTTTGGGTTTATCAGGTGAGAATACCCCACACACACACACACACACACACACCCACACACCCTTCCTTCTAAAAAATTGGATGTACTGTTATAATAATATTTTACTTTACAATATTCTGGCAAATAAAAAAATTTTAATTATGCAGTTTCTATAGAAAGATAATTTAATTTTTTTCACAATATGCCCTATTATGTAAAAAAATAAGTTTGTAGTATAAATTCTAAAACAGCAGGGGAGCGTGCTTGTTCACACCCACAAAGTATACAAAAATGGAAAAATCTGGTTACTGTACGTTAAGCAAACATCAGACTATTATAAAGCTATTTTGAAAAATCCATAAAATTTGATTCCAGACGTACATTAGAATATATATATATATATATGTTAAAATTACTTATAAAGCAAACTTAAACTTTGTGTTATTATTTCTAGTAGTTTTAACATTAAGTAAGAGAGGTAAATAATTTTATCGGAGCTGATTTAGCTCATGCCCGATTCTTGTGAAAATACCAACCGGTTACTTCGCTACTCGCGATATGTTTGGCTTTGTTTTTTACATCAGCTGTTCAGTTCATAGTTTTAGGTTATGTGAAGTAATGTTATGGTTTTTACGCTGATGATGGAGGTTACTTCATTATTATTTTTTTCCTTCTCTGAATAATAATTAATTTTATTCGTAAAATTGTTACAATATGAATGAATTTTCTGAGAAAGAGAAACTTACAATAAACGATTTTAAAAATCAGGTTAGAAATGTTATACTATTTTTACCCTATTAAGGTGAAAATAATATGATTGGTTGATAATTCGTTTATCTTGCCAAAGTTTGTGATTTGCTTTTACAATTGTAATGACATGGAAGTTTGTTTGGATGCATTTTTTGCAGCTTCTTCATTTATTTTTGAGCTTAGGAAGTTTTCAAATCCCAAGCTATGATAAATGAAATGTAAAGGTTATTATTCCAATTACATAAACGTTCTCCCGATTTTGTTATACTATTATATAGTTTATATAATGAAACTATGCACCGAGTTGAATAAAATAGTTAGTTATTTAATTATATTTGACATTCAGATCATCCTACTTAAATTTAAGGTTTTACTGCAGCTTACCTAAGGTTTTACTGAATGAGATTGTACCACCTTAATGTATTCCTCTAATTGTGTGTTATGTGGTTCAACTGGAAATACCTTTCAGTGTTTTGTAGCATTCATTAGTTAAGTTGAGTTCTTTAAATTTAGTGTGATGGATATGTAATTTATATTATTTTTAGGTAAGATGTTTACTAAAAGCTACATCTCAATTAAATTCATCTGAGCGTGCTGAAGCCTTTGGATACCTTCAGAAGTGTGTTAGTAATTTTGAAAGTGATGAGCCAGAAATTAGCAATAAACGGCTTGAGAATGTGAAAGTAATCAGTGAAGGTAAGGTCAGCATTGAGTAATTTTCCATCTATTTTAGTAAGTTCAACAATTTTTTGGTAACGCTCATATCTTTAAAAATATATGTAATTTTTTAGTAGTCTGGTTTATTGTATTATTTGAAAGTAAGTAATGAACATTTTACTGGTATCAAATTGTAATTAAAAAATAATAAAGAATTTAGATATTAGTATCTATCTCTGTTGGTTAATTGACTTATTTTTTTTCTTTATTCTATTTTTACATTATGGTGATGTATAATCACTATTTACTCCTATTTGAGAAAATGACAGTAAATTGTTTTTATTTTTTTTTTTAATTTAGTTTATTGTTATTTGTTTTCTTAGAAGATTCTATTCGTTCACCAAGTCTTCTTCAGCATTCATTTCACCTTCAATTATTACAATAAATTAAAGGGATTCCTTTCTTTGTGTGTTAATTAAAATACTTTGTAGTTTTTAATTAAAATACTTATGCACTTTATTTAGTGTCATTTTTGGAAATAATGTGTTCCCCCATCCATTTTATTGCTCTTGTTAATACATTTTACCATGTTTGTTTCTACCAACTTTGATATTTCATCTATTTCCTTGATGAATTGGAATTGATCCAGAGTGTATGAATGATTTCTCCTGTAAGCAGTAACTTTTAAGAAGCTTTACAAAAAGAAACTTAGAATGTTAGGCTACTGATCTAGGTGTTTTTTTTTTACAAAAAAAAAAATCATGAAACAATTCCCTAATATAAGTTTTTCATCAAAATGTTTCAAGTCAATGTTCATACTATCACTTTATAGCAAAGCAATAATTTGTTGATTTATATTTTGGAGGCTTCTACAGTCAGAATTATTGAAAAGATAGGAATTGAATTATTTCTTTCCTAAAAATTTTGTACCATTCCTTTTTTGTAGGTTTAGAAGAAATTCAATAAAATTTTGTGGTTTTTGGTATCTCTACTCCATTAGTTTACACTATTGATGCGTCTGTTAAGGAGGAATTACTGACCATAAAAAATATCCAATCTGAAGTGCTAAAAATTGCTGAAATTTAATTTTTAAAACTAATTTTTAAACTGTTGACCATGTTTTTTGCATAGTTAGCAGACATTAATTCTGGAAAATCTGTATTGATATTTTTCTACCGACAGGTTGATCATTCTTCCGCAAGTATTTTTACTTTTTCATATAACTCAAGAATTTTTTAAAATGGGATTACTTTCTTTGGTGATGAAGAACTGAAAGAAGCAGTCTTTATTTTCTGAACTGATTATTGGCGAATGAATATGTTTATCTAAATTTTCAGGAGTATTGGTGAATGTATGTAGAAGTAAAATAAAAAGTTTTGTTAATGGTTACTTATTTAATATGAAATAGTTGATACTTTTTGTATGATTCTCATATGTTTGCAATAATTGATTTTCATTAAAATAATTTCAGATAATGTAGAATCTAGAGATTCAGACCGTGATTCTATCAGTGAAATTACTTCTGATACAAATCAGTGCATTAGAAGAGATATAGAAAAAGAAAAAACTAATGATGTGGAGTGTAACAAGTTTAAATGCTTGGAATGTGAAAAGAAATTTATAAATTTAGAACAACTTTATTTACATGGATTAGAACAACATCCAGGAACTTCAGTATCATGTCAGAATTGCAATGAAATTTTTAATAATATGGAAACATATAATAAACATTTAAATTTAAAAAATTGTTCCAAACCTGTATCTAAACGTCCTGAAATTCTAAAGTGTTCATTTTGTGACAAACTTTATCATAATTTTCAACATTACACATTACATATGGAAGGTCATAAAAGAAACAAATGCTTAGAATGTGGTGTACATTTTAATAATAGAAAGAATCTTGAAGAACATACTTTAAATACTCATAACAAAGAATTGGAGAAGGGTCTTTTTATGTAAGTGATTTATTTATATATTTTCTCTGGACAGTGATGTTTTCTCTGTAAATGAAATGCTATATTATTGTTTCAATGACTTTATCAGGTTTGTTTATGTAGTTCTAATGAAAATTATGTTTTGCAATCAGAGTTAGTGAAGTATTGGTATAGGAAATCGTGTAGCCTTTCCTTTATCAATAGATTGTTATTAATAATCTAAAATTAAACTGAAGTGTAATGTAGTAACAGAAGAATAAGTGGCATGATTGACAAATATTTCAATATCATTATTTTTTAATGTTGGTTAGAATATTTAAATTAAAAATAAGTTGAAATATCTAGTATGTCTGTGGGTTCCAGTTCTTACTTATTGTGTGAAAAAGAGATTTCTGTTTTCTTTCTAAAAAAATTTTGTATGAATATTCTTTTTTACAATTTTTTCTTGCTTTAATTCGTGATCATTCTGAAATCTAATTTAATTCATTCCTGAAATTTTTTGTTGAAATATGTGTGCAAATAAAAATAGTAAACTAGTAACTTAACAAGTAAATATAACAAATAAGTTATTTCTATAAGTTAGGGAAAAAAAACACAATTTTAAGTTTTAAAAAAAAATTCTCTTGATAGAAGTTGGTTTATTTCTTTTAATAACATGTTATTATTCATTATTATTTTACTTAGTTTGTATTTCTATGTTTTAGATTTTTGTGTTTTTTTTAGATCATTCTGTGTTTTGTTGTTACTGAAATTTATTTCATAATATGTAAGTTAAACAAATTATTACTTACCTACTGTGAGGATAATACCTGCTCCATTTGCTAGTATTTTTTAAATAAATTATCATCTTGATGTTGATGCTACCACATAAGCTCAATCGGATATGAAGTTATAAGTGCTCTGCTTTTATCAGACTTAATTTTATTCTCTAGAAGCTTTCCATCAGAGAATCTGTGTAGAGATTCTCTATAAACTTTCTGTCATTTACATATTATCTCTAGTTTTAAGACCGACAAAATCTTTATGTGATTAGCAGGTCAGTGAATGTAATTGCTCAATAAATTTGGATTTCCTGATATGCTTTCCATTCTTCAGAAGTATTCATAATTATGGTTTATGATCTGATAGATTTCTCAATGACTGACAAAAGCGTTTTAGCTGCTCTTGTTTTTTACTTATATTATAGATCATACTCCTTACTCTCTTCAAAAATGGCCCCATTGGTGAGTCAGCACAGGTTTTCTGTGTAAGAATAGACTTTTATCTATTTATATAATTAATCTAAGGCAAATGATCAGTTGACAATGACAATGATCGGTTGATCATTGTGTTACTATTTAACTAGTTATAATTTTTTCAGTATACTCATCTATCTTTATTAATTTGAATCTTGATTTTGGTAAATTTATCAATAAATAAACTTTTCAATCAACAATTAAAGTAAACACAATTTGACACAATGGGAGTTTAACCCAGTGAGAAATGTATCCTGTCTTAATTGCTTAAATTCATTACATCTGCCTTTCATTCTTGTTTATTAACACTGCATTCAGGTTCGTAAAATCATATTATGACTGTGAAAATATTTTTTAGGATTATGTAAAGTATAATACCTCTGTAAGAATTTGATTGCATTTTTATCTTTCATTTATTCAACTAACAAAATAAAATTCATGTTGGATCCACTCATATATGCATACTAAACTATCAAAAAGAACTAAGTCAGTAATCCAGTTAAACAAAAAGATAAATAACTAATGACAATAAACATACAAATGTGACATGTGTAGATAGAATAACTTGTTTTGAATATGCATTACATTCTTAATAAAAAAAAAAAACTATGTCTCATTAATAACAATGATGATAAGGAATGGATTAAAAAAATTTATATTTTTTTAATATGTTATAAAGAAATTTATTTTTTGGATGGTAAACAGATACATCAAAATTTTTTGCTAAAGCTAAATTATTACTTAATCCCTAAAAATTATTTTATGTTTAGTCCAGAAAAGGGGGTTCTATTCCTTTTGATGTTCAGAATTAAAATGAAACCTAAGGGGGGGGGGGGCGAGGCCATTAGAGAATATTACAAGTGAAGACTAAAGATTTTAATACATACAAGATAAATATTTCAATCTTGTGAGTTTATATGTTTATTGAAATAAGTTCAAGGGACAAGTTAAACCAGTTATGTCATTCCATGCATAATCCCAAAAAACAAAAAGATATGACAAATCAAGGAAGGAACTGGTAAAAATGGAAATGATGGGGTTCTGCTTCCATTTTGAATAAATTGATAAGCAACAGATAAAAAACCTTTATCAGTTTTCACATATAACTTTGACTATATGTTTATTATTATAGTTTTTGTTATAAAAGATTATATCACCTCTCTACTGAGAAAAATTTCAAAAAAATAATTTTTCATTAAATTGCTAACATCTTGAAAACAGTTTACACATTTTGATTATTGAAGTACCAAAATGCTGATTCAGTTTTATTTCAAAATAAGGAAATGTTTCTGGTATCAGTAATAGGAGCAGCAAGAAGAGAAAGATTGAGGTATATAACAAGGAATGTGTTGAATACAAGCAATATAAGAAAATAGATTAAAAAAAACTATAATCTAAATAGATTATAAAAAAAATCTATAAGATGGTTTGAGGAGGACAGAAAATTTAATTTCCTTAGAGAATCAAGAATCAACATAGTATGAATAGAACCAAGTAGCAGATGGGGAGATTTTATGAAGGGGATTGAAGAAAAGAGATGCTTCAGAGGAGATGGAGGTTGAGCAATGCTGGAGTGGTAGGAAAGGTAGTTTGGCTTGTTTTATTCTGAGATTCATGAAATCTAGACTGGGAATTGATGTATATGCGTATGTGCATGTATGTATATAAAAAAATGTTGATATGGGCCCAGTAGGTATTTAGTTTTAATCACTTTGATGTATGCAAAACATACTTGAGCATTGCCAAAAATCCTCTGATGTTCAGTGATTGTAACTGACGTGCCCAGATGTGGTTTATTTACATATACATACATACATACATACACATATATATATATATATAGATTACTGTTATATGTATTATTTTTAGAAACACAATGTACAGGAATGTCCATTTGTTGAAAGTAAATCTGGTTTATATTATGGTGATTGTGAAGGTGTTTGTCAATAAAACAGAAAAAAACACATGAAAACAGATACTATGTTGAACTTTAATTCCCATTACAGTAGTTTAGTATCTACATAAAGAATTGATCATATGATTCAGGTATATGAAACCTTTATCTCAGTTTCAGAGGTAGTCATGAAACGATAACTAGTCTTAAACATATAATGTTCATTTCATGGATGTGAGGAAAAACATGCAAGAACTTTAAGCCTATTTTATCTTAGCATTTGATGATTTCTGTGCTGCCTTAAAATATGTTTAAATTTCATGAGGTGTAATTAGTGTCATTAACTCTGAACAGAATCTTATAGGAGCAGACAATTTATTTTATCTATTTTTATACAGGGCTACAAGACACTCATAAGTCACATTCTACACATGTATTTATTATAAGTAAAATTACCAAGATTATGTAAAGTGTATAAATAATATGTAAAAGTGTTCAGAAAAGACTGTACGCCTGAAGAATGACTATGAGGGGCCTTTAAGGAGTCTCTTAGAAAGTATTTTTTTGCAATAACCAAAATCTATTTTTGATTGTAATGTCAAAAGCTAATCAATTGTAATGTCATCAGAGAATCAATAATATTCTTGGGACCAAGAGTGGTAGAGATAAATGCTTGGCTGAATTCATGTTGCTAATCCATTGAGTCATTAATAGTTTCCAAAGAATTCAATACTAGAGTTGTACAACAGTTTCTGTATTCCATTTACCTTGAAATAGGGCTTTATCAAAAAAAAACTCATTTAAATAATGGTGGTTTTAGCTTGTGGTGGAAAAAATTGTAATTATATTGAAAAACGTTTAGAATATTTTATTGTAATATTCTAATTTTGTGAGTTGTCTACCTCTTTGATAATTCACATTTTTCTTTTTTCTGTAAAAAAAAGATCAGTTAGAAATTTCTTGGTAATGTTAATTATCCAAAATATCATTCAAAGAGACCCTATCATTATAGATTAATTTTTATGTAAAGAATCAAGCACATGATTTAGGTAAATAAAATCTTCTTTATTTCAGTTTCAGAGGTTATCAAGAAACAATATCTAATCTTCAATGTGATAATGTTGATTTCATTTATCTGAGGAAATATGCAGTAGCTTTTGGCGTATTTTATCTTAGCACATTATAACATTTGATGATTGCTGTGCTTTATTCATTCCTTTATTAATTCTTCTTCATAACATTTCATTTACCTTCATTATTTAATATGAAGATTCTAATAATTGTTTTACTTTTCAATAACTGTTAATTGGAGAATTTTTCATTGAATTAAGTCTTGCAGTTATCATCCCTCATTTTCCTATTTCTGGTAATTGAAAGTCACTCAAATTTTTACTCTCACATGGAAAGCATATTAAATTAATGTTTTATATTAAAATATATTTAAATTATTGGATCATATTTATTGTCATCATCTAATACATCTGCCATGGCTTATATACTATAAAAAAAAGAAAACAAAAACAAACAAGATGTATTATTAAAGAATAATTTCAGCTGTATAATGTTCAAGTTACTTTTTTCAAGATCTCCGATACAATTATGGGCATTTCTTTATTATTTACTATAAACAATCTTAGTTTAGTTATTAAAATTATTCTGGAGTTTATTAAATATAGTAATTATATTTATTAAAAAAGTGAATTATAATTTTTCAGGTGCAAATTTTGTGATAAAAAATTTGTTCAGAAACGGTCGCTTCTGAAACATTATAAGGTTATTCACAGTAAGGATCACATTATCTGTTTGACTTGTGGGTTGACTTTTGAAACAGAAGAAGAGCTTAGAAATCATGATCAAATTCACACATACAATTCATTTACATGCCAAACCTGTAATGAAAAATTTACTCGGAGACAGCAGTACATTATACACATAAAAGTAAGGTGATTTGGTTTGATAATTGAGCTAGATAATAGTTTGCTATCTGTATGAGAACATGTTTTTGGTTTTTTTTTATGGTGGGTATTCTTAATTTCATTTTAATCACTGTGAATGTTTTATCGTGTTTTTAATCATGGTGAATGTTTTATGTCGGCTCGTTAATACTTTATTCTTTAGAATGATTATGTCATTTTTTAGTGTTTTGGGACTTGTGCGAGAAAAAGAGTATGATATGACTGATTGAAATAATCATGTAATCAAACAGTACTCATAATTAAAAGGAATGAATGATGGTGGTCAAAAAAGTAATGAGACTGACTTTCATAGAGGAGAGAGATTTAAAGCATACAAAGCAGCAGATCTATATGTATATAAGTACTCAGAAGTGTTGTCTATTTCTTTTGTCAAGTTCAAGTTGATTTTTGTAATCTTTGAATATCAATAATTGTTCATGTAAGAATCTAACTACCTTCTTCATTTTCTGTTTAGCCACCACAAGATATTACTTCAGAGGATGATATGTATGAATCTAAATGAAGTGTAGTCTTATACAATCTTAGGTCGACCATTCCTGAGATGTGTGGTTAATTGAAACCCAACCACGAAAGAACACCGGTATCCACAATCTAGTATTTAAATCCATATAAAAGTAATTGCCTTTACTAGAATTTGAACCTTAGAACTCTCAACTTTGAAATCAGCTGATTTACAATCTCAAATTCACCACTAGATCATTCCGGTGGGTTAGCTATAACTACCTGAATGTAGTGTTTCTTTATTCACTTTGATTTAACTTAAAGTTATCACGACACGCTAGATTCTATTATGAAATTGCTACATTTTATTCACTTCATCCAATGAATCTGAGTTGATGAATATCAGAATTTCAAAGATGAATAAATGCAGGAGTAAAATATTGATGATATCAACATTATGGACCTAAATTGTACTGGCTGTAATGAAGAAACATTTGTGGAGAATAGTTATAATTTTATTATTTTTTAAATCTTAAAACAACATATAACAAGTTGTGCAATTTAAATAGCTTACCGTAGTACATACACTTAGTGTAAAAAACTGTGATGCAGTTGTAAAAATTTCTCTTGTCAAAGAAATAGTAAATTGTAGTAGATATGGATGTTTGTAATCAATACCTGCTTTATCCTGTTATATCACAAAACAAAAGATACACCATTTACATATCCATATATAGAATTTCAACATTACAATGACTGAACTAAACATAAAACGCCATTACTGATAATAAAAAAAAATTGACACCTTTTTAACATGCAGTTTGTAGTAAACTAGTTATTCATTATTATTAATTTAATTGAAATAAAAAAAACTGCAGTTGTAGGACTGGCTGACAGAAGTATTACTTCTTTTACGAGTTATGGAATTTTAATGCTAATAAGATTTTTATTTACTATAATGGACATACTTGCACAATGATAATTAATAATGTTATAAAATTAAATATTGTGATATAAATTGGGATAGGCATGTATTAAGATAATTAAGAAATAAATGTACAATATTTTTTTTTAAAAATACACTAGTATTCCAAAAAAGCCCTCGTATCTCAAAATTTTTCTCCATCAATCGGTTTAAAAGCCTATAATAAACTTTAGAGTTTTCTGAAGGAGAGGCACCAATAAAAAGCATAGATCACAGATAAGTAAAGAAAGTTGCTCGCATGTTGAAAAAATGCTTGAACGCTCTCGAAGATGATGAAATTCTAATTTTGGGGTTCTCCCATACAATTTTTGAATGTTTTGTATGGAGTTTCTCACACTGTTCCAGATCAAACCTATAAAGGAATATTGATTTCTACCTCAGGAGAGCAGTAAAACGGTGGAAAAAGTAAAAAAAACAATTTTTTTTTGGAATTTTGGGCCCAATGGGGGGTGGAGGCCGAATTTTTTTCTCGAATTGTGAGCGGTTCTAGGGGCTCTACAAAAAGTTTCCCTGCGATGTCTCCTTGTAGTCGCCTTAAAATTTTGGGGGGCATAGTCCCCCCTGGAAGGAAATTTTAAGATTTCAGATTTTTCTGGTTGGTTTCAGCGCACCCCCTACAAAAAAGCTCTCTTGACATTTTTCGCTCCAAGGCCTCCTTAGGGATTAGAATTAATGTAATACACTGGTATTGCTGTGTATGTAATATATAGCTGTGTTAGAGCGTTCCGTGACTGCAAACTGAACTTTTTTCTCCATGCTCAACATACATCCATACCCCGCTAAAAGAAGTAATAACTTCAAAATAATGGTCATTGAATGAAGTAAATTCAAGTATATTAAAAATATGTATGTTGAAAACAGTTCGATTAAACTATGCCAGAATCAGAATAACAAAGAAAATTTACATGAAATGGGTAATTTTTGATATTACATGAAAGGTTTCTTGTGAAGGATTTTTTTTTAATTCTATGCGGTTGTTTTGATATTTGTTGCTACTGAGGAAAATGAATGAGAAAGATCTTATTCAATTTTAAATGGAAGAAACTAGAAGAAAAAAATAGACCTTAATGAAGAACTGTTGTGGTGAGTTGAATACAAAAAAATAAACATGGTTTTTCAACATGGTGAACCCAGAGCTAATTTTCTTAATAAAGATCATTTTAACTTGTCATGATTTGATAAATGGATTGATTCAAGATACTCAGGTTTGCAGATTACATTATGATTTAAGAGAGTGATGCACAGGATATTGAAAAAAATTTTCAGAATTAAGTCATGACAGAATTATCGTGATTATGAATGTTAGGATAACAAAATTAGTTGAGAGTAGGAGATAATTAGCCAATGAATCTGTTCCCAAAAAAAGGAAGACTCAACAAGTAAAGCGGTACAGAAACTGAAAATGGTATATATATGACAAAAGACTGCAAAAGTAAAAACAAACTAATACTGGAATATCAATAGGTAAGTATCATTAATAGAATGATATTTTTTATGTAGTAGCAAATTTATTGTATAGACAATTTTTTATATTCATTTTGTTATATAGAAATTGTAGGAGATATATTATTATGTAGCAAGGTGGAGTAAGTGGTTTATTGTGAGGTAATGTGATGTACGAGGTGTGTTCAAAAAGTAAGGTGACTTTATATTTTTAGGAAAAAATATTTATTTATTCATCAATATTCA
>JAAAKQ030371798.1:0-25636 GCA_010016005.3 Zanna intricata
TTGGTCCACTCAAAGAGGCATTAAGGGGCCGTCGATTTACCTCGGACGAAGCAGTAAAAGAAGTGGTGCATTCCTGGCTCGCAGCTCAACCGAAAATCTTCTTTTATCAGGGCATCAGGAAGCTTGTACAACAATGGACCAAGTGCGTTGAAAAGTAAGGGGACTATGTTGAAAAATGATGTACTTGTAAGTTTCCTATTTGATTACAATAAAATTTTATAACTATATTGCAGATAATAATTGACTTACCCTCATAAACTAAAATTATTATTGATTTGAGTTAAAAAGTAAAGATGCGAGTGGAAAAAATGATTAATAGATTTAAGAATGAAAAATACAAATTCGTGTTATATAAAGAATCAAAAAATAAATTTAATTAATTTTCCGTAAACTGGTTCTGTAAATGATTGAAATTTATTAAAATAAAAATAAAAAATTAAATCTATAGAACAAATATTTGTTCAATCAACAGAAATTAAAACATGTTATCAATTTGTCAATAAAATACTCAATAACTTTTATTGTCAGTACTTTATTAAAGTAATTTTTTTTAAAATATTTTTATCCACCTTACCAGCAAACAAGTATGTAATTTCTCTCTCAAGGTCTTTTGGTTTATTTAAACCATCATCTATATGTTATATAATATATAATATGTTATAGAATATATATGATTAATAAGTATTAAAATAAGTCAAAAATTAAAGAGAGTACAGTCATGAGTAATTGTCTACAGTATACTCTTGTGTATACCACTGAATACTGAATACCTGAATTCCAGAACAGTTTCAGAATGTGGAAAGACAGATGGGAGCATGTCATACAATCAAATAGGGATTACTTTGAAGGATGCCACAAGCCGGATGACAAAGAATAACGTCAGCACGGAGAATTCAAATTAGGTCGGATACTTTAGGGACACATCTCATATAATACTGGTCTATAGTTTAGTTATTCATTGTTTTTTCTGTCAGTCTTTTATCACAAGGAGCGGTATGTTGCCAAGAAAGCTGGTCTAACCTCAGTCCGATTGCATGAAATTGAGGACCAGGGATTCATTGTGCAGCAGGCGCGATGGGATGAGTCCACTAAGGGTTGGTATACCCATGACTTATTTCCGGAGGTAATTAGTTAATGCACCAATAAATGAGTATCCCCCAATCGGCACATAACGCAATTTCTTTCTGGGCATGGCGCTTTTCGGCATAGTTTGGCTAGGTTTCGTCTTGTGGAATCAGGACTTTGTCCGGAATGTAGGATTCCGGACAGTGTTAGCCATGTGCTGTACGTCTATCCCCGGTATGAGTTTGCGCGTGACAGAGTGGTTAGGGAACTTAAGAGATTGCACGCGGACCCTGATTTAAGGGTCAATTGGAAGACTTGGGCTGAGTGGCAGGTTGTTGCCAGCTTTGCATTGCGGACCATTGCGGAAGGAGTGTAGAAGGACCTAGTCGGAATCCTAGCCACCCAGGCTAGGATTCCAACTTGTCCAGTTATGTAGCTGGACATAGGCGATTTTGGCGACGAGCCATGGTTATTTTCTTAATACTGAGTTTGCATTGTGGCATAGCTCTGGCAGGGCAGACTGCCTTTTAGGTTTACGCTGCTTTGTTGGAGCATCGGTAGAAATATCAGGCTTGGCATCGTCAGGGTCGGTTCGTTTGTGCAGGCGGCCTTGGTGGTGTTGGGTCTGATGTGGCGAGAACAGTGTCATGTGAACTTGATTCTTTAGGAGGTATTAGCCTCCGTTCTGACCCTTTGTGAATGAATGTTGCATGTGTAATGTTGTTATAGGTCAAGATTTCGATGCTGCGAGCAGCGTTTTGAGTGGGAATTTGATTGTTGCATATATGGCATTCAAAGTCACACAGGTAGTTAGATTGATTTAGAGTAGGCACAAGGTTTCGTGCTTCTGCGCTGCAGTTTAGTTTTAGGGCTACGTGTAGGTTGACCTAAGCAAACTGCAAGGGCGTTTGCTGCTGAGGTATGTTACTTTGATGCTAGATGTCAACCACGGAATTTGCATCAGGAGCATCCCGACTGAGGCCTGGCTGATGACCAAGATATATAATCAGTACGAAGGTCAATAAGATGACTCCTGGTAAAGTCCCTCAGGGCTAGGAATGGGAGGGGTGGTGTAGCGACCAGAATCGTCACCTGGTGGGTGTCTTCCCCTACAGTGGTTGGGATGTCAGTCTTTTATTTTTATTTTAATAGAGTAATTAATTATACATATTTTTTAATCTTCAGAAAACCTTAATTTTTAAGCTTCTTTAACAATTTATTTTTATAATTATTATTACAAAATAACAATAATAATAAATAATACTTACCAGTAATTCCCATATGAATATTATGAAAAGCATCAGTTAATCCATCACTAATCATTGTGTCAACAAATTCAGTATTTCCCATTTTAATACCAGACCTAACATGTGCTATGTGTGGTGCTTGACTCATCGATTCTTGACCTCCACAAACAACAATTTCAGAATCGCCACATTTAATTGACTGACACCCTGCTATTACTGACCTAAAAACATACTGATCATTAAGGATTAAAAGAACTCACAAAACGTATACTAGGCTCAGGAGCAAAGCAAGCGTTAGTTTGTTACAGAATTCTAACAATGTCACTTCACTCAGAAGCACATGCTTACACTACATGCATCATGGACACACACAAAAACATCCTGTTGGTTTATAATTTTTAAATTATTGGTTTATTATTTTTTAAAGTGTTTTAAAAATGGCTTTTGATAACTTGCATTCAGTCCTTTATTTTATTTACATTTTTACTTTAATAGGGCACGCACATTACTTTTTTTATATCTTATTAACCTCTTTCTCTTTTTCTGTTTAGCCTCAGGTATTACTTCAGAAGATGAATGAGGATATGTATGAATTTGAATGAAGTGTAGTCTTGTACAATCTCAGGTCAAATACTCCTGAGAAGTGTGGTTAATTGAAACCCAACCACCAAAGAACACCAGTATCCGCAATTTAGTATTCAAATCTGTATAAAAGTATACGGTAATTCTAGTATTACTAGGATTTGAACTTCGAACTCTCGACTTTGAAATCAGCTGATTTGCAATGTTGCGTAACTACTAGACCAGCTCAGTGAGCTAATCTTATTATCCTAAATTCACTTTACTGTAACTACAATTTATATTTAAAGATATTGTTTAATAATATTCCATAACTTAAAACATAAAATAATTTTGTATTTTTATTCAAAGTCATAAACTGAATTACTGTTCTCCAAATTGTCTTCTATGGTGACACCATAATGATTATTGCATTAATGGTAGAATCTCAAGAACACTGTTTCTGGTATTCTTCTTCCAGATTTCCTATGTGTCACATTCTTTTTCCCCAATCTTCTACAGACACTTTGTTGGTTATCTTGTTAAGAAGCTTTTTAATTAGAAGGTTTACTGCATCTGGCTTCCTGTTCTTATGTATGTCTGTAACAAATGAATTGAGTGTGATATGTGGAAGACTTAGAGCATGATGAATTACATTGTTATACTCGTAGTATCTATTTCATGTACTTTTGGAGCAAACTTTATTTCTTTTCTTTTTTAACAATTCAGTTCTCATCTATTTAGAGGAAATTGAATATCTTTCTTTTTCAGACAACAGAAGATTATTTAAAACTGTATTCAATTACATAACTTTCTTCCAGTAAATTTAAAAAAATGGATGAAACATTAAAAAGCACTAAAACCACTGACTCCAATAATATTTCCACCTTTGGAAACATTCCTAAAATTTTCTTTCTTGAGGGTGTTAAGAACCTTCTCTGTATTTGCCTGAATATCTTCAGTTGAGTCAGATGAATTCCCTTTCAGCAAAAACTTCAATTTAGGAAATAGGTTGAAGTTAACAGGGGCTAAATCACAGAAATAGGGGAATTACAAAAGCACAGGAATTCGGCCAAAAGTTTTACAATCAATAACGCACAATGAGCTTGTGTGTTGTTAAGGTAGAGGAACCAATTTTTGTCTTTCCTTTATCAAATTTTCAAGAGTACCTTTTCTACACATTTTTGCACAAATGATGAAGGACAATTTTATAGTCCTGGTCAACAGTTTGCTCTCCAGGGCAAATTCATGATGCACAATACCTATAGTATCAAAGAAAATCACCAACATTATCTTCGAATTCAACAAGACTTTGTCACACTATTTTCAGTCACGGTGAACTTGTACCCTTCCGATGCGATGAATTATGGCTTTGTTTCTAGGTCATACTCGTAAACCTATGATCTGTAACCAGCAATGACCCTATCTAACAAATCTGGTTAGTTTCAGCCCAATTAATCAGTCCTTCGAATGAATTTCACAAATATTTTATCCATGTTCAAAAGTTCAGTTTCTGAACCACATAAAAATTTAAATTCAGTTCATCAGCCATCTCTTTAATTGTAAGTCTACTGTCAGAGCACACTACATTACGAACATTCACAATATTTTTGTTGATTTTTGAAGTAGAAGGCTGAAAAGACCAATGGTCATCTTTAACTGATTCACAGCTATCTTTGAATAAGTTGAACCAGAAAAAAACATTAAGACTGGCTCAGACATTTATCCCTAAAATCTGTTTCTAAGAGTTCAAAACTCATTTCCCAGTTTTAAACAAAATTTGACAAAAACTCATTCAGTTTTTTAAACCATTTTGTGAAATTAATAATCCGTCAAGAACTAAAACATGTCTTCACTCACCAGGAAATACCACTCTCCACTGAACATTGTCTTTTTAGGGTGGAGGACAAAACAAGCTTCTCCTTACAACCTGCAAGCAAACCTGACCCCCTCTTATTCAGCAGTGACAGAACCTGTCAATTCAAAGTGTCAATAAAAAATTAATACACATCTTTGCACTATATCTTTATTAATTTTATCTAACTCTGTTATTGTAGATTTTTCTAAAAATGTTCTTTTAATGCATCAAATTTTGAGTAATTTATTTGCCTCTTCTAGTCCTCTGATTGCAGTTCTACTGACAAAACAACCTTCTTGGTAAATACTCTGATAAATCATTTTTTCTTGGCATAAGAGATACCTTTTTTTTACTTGAGCTGTCAAAGATTTTTTCTTATGGCTGTAATGTACACAAATCAGCAAAAGTATAAGAGGCACCAGTTACAAGTTAATCTGATAGTATACAGCTAATCCCCGTAAAAAAATAGAATGGTTTTACTTTGAGAGCTTTTTGATTTTTTGCTTTTGATGTGTATTTATTTGGCCTGGCATATTGTATTGATATGTGATGGTGAATATTTGGCTTAGAAAAGATGGGAAATCAATTTTTTGGTAATTCCTAGCTCAGGATGCTCATCATCTTGAGATTTGTTAAGCTGACTTCAGGAGCAACTAATCTGTTATGACAAGTCACATACAATCATTTTTGTATGACACCTAATCTACACATTCTACACAAAATATTTAAAAGGTATAGTGGTATTAATTAATTGTTTTAATCCAACATTAACAAAAAAAATTTTCCGCCTACTGTATGCAGTATATAAAAAGTAATGGTGAAAAATAAATGATGATGAAAAACATTTGATCACAGAAAGGTATAAAACATTCAGTAACAGGTTTGATAGAAAAATTAAATGATTTTTTTTTTTAATTCTTTTAAACTGATCTGTTAAAATGATTCCCGAACCCCAAAACCAATGTTAGGACATTAACCAAAATATGACAACAATATGCTGATACCAGCCAAATGTAAACTAAATTTATCAGTACATGACTTAAGTACATATGACTTCAACTGATGTTAACATCCTCATAACTGATAATTTAATAGGACTACCTATCATAATCATCCTTTAGTTACATTTTTCTTTTTCCATTTTCATAGCAAAATCAATGGATTTATACCAAAAAAATAATAAATTCAATGAAATAGTTTTTCTATTTTTAGGAATTTCCATTACAAAAATTTTTCCTGAAGTAAATTTACTTCTACCTAAAATTCAAGGAAAAGGTTTGAAAATATATATTTGAAATCCATTAAGTAGTACAAATTTTAATAAACAAACATATACAAAAAATATTAATGAGCCAAAACAAAAAGTAACAAATTGAACCTCCATGAAGTGAAGGTTCAATTTGACCTCACAGAATGTCAGAATGGTTTTACACTTCAGTTGGATTCTTTTATTTGTCATACATCTCCAGAGACAGGTGAGATTATTTATTTGAGAAAAAAACCTCTTCACAATTGGCACAAATATTTGGAGAACTTCTGGAGAAGAGTGAATCTTTGTTGCAGTATATTTTTAAGCCGGTCAATGCAAAATCATTCAGAGTGATGATGATTCAAACTGATGATCAAAATCATCAGTAATGTGCTGCATTCCATCTATTAAAAATATCCTAATCTCCAAAGAAATTCTAAGCAAAATTGGTATTCATTGCTTAATGTAGCTTTGAGCTTTCCTGTAGGTAAGTTGTTTATCTTGTACTTCAATTTTTCTGACGGTAGTTTTTCATCCTTTTTCACTAACCACCTTTGTTCCTTATTATTTATCCCTTCTCCATTTTTGTTTCTGTGAAAACTGTTAAAAAACTTTTATAACCATTGAACCAGTGCAAGAGAGGCTGCCTGAGAACCAACCTGGTTGTTCTGTTTCCTCTACAGTTCCTGCATAACAAGCCTAATAATAACTGGTTACTGATCAGACACAATTACGCCTCCAAACATCTTAAAAAAGTTAATGAAATTAATTACACCCAAACCTCCATTTAAGCCATTATTCACTAACGGGATACGCCGGCCTCCGTGGCCAAGGGGTAGCGTCTCGGCCTTTCATCCGGAGGTCCCGGGTTCGAATCCCGGGCAGGCATGGCATTTCTCACACATGCTACAATTCATTCATCTCATCAGAGGTTAAAAAAAAAAAAAAAATAATGGTATACAAGCTCATTAAGTTTCAATTGTCAAAAAAAATACTTTTCTGTAAAAAAATTCCAATGCTTTAAGTAAAAAATTAATCTAGCTTACAATGAAGTAAATAAAATAAAAGGCACTCTTTAATAACAATGAAATTACTAAATGTCTACAATTATGTATGTTTATAAATTGAAGCCTACAATACTCATGCTTACACATTTTCATGCAGATTTATACAACAGAAAGAATTTCTATTTAACTTTCTCAATTCCTTTTTAGCTCCTACAATATTAACTGTCAATTATTATCACTGGAATTAAACAGAAATTCCAGAATAGTTAAATAAAATAAAATAGAAATAAACTAGAAAGCCCAATAATAATACAATTATAAATTATAATTTTCAATTAATATTAAATAATCAGACGTTTCCAAATCTGTTACATATACACGTATGAATAATGTCTATTAAAGTGGATACATACATTTTTTTTTATAAAGTACATAAAATTTTATTCCACTAATAACTTATGATTCTTTTTCATATTTTTGTATTTTAATAAAAAAAAAAAATTAATAATTCACATTTAAAAATGCAAAATAAATAATTCTGTACAATCTTGGTAGCTTTCTCACTTTTTTTTATAAATTATTTCTGTCTTTTTAATTTTTAACAATTATCAGTAAATATATTGTATAATAATATCCCCTTGATAATATTATCAGTAAAAAAAAAAAAAAAAAATTGATGAGGACACCACAGACTTCCTTGTACGCCTATTAAATTACACATACATATTTTTTGCTGCACTTTATTTAAACATATTTCATTTGAAAGTGAGAAGAGGATAAATATGAGCAGGAAAAAAATGTCAAAAAAACAAAGAAAGAATAAAAATATTAATAGAAGTATGATGAATATAAAGAGAAATTTGAAAAATAGAGAATGCGTACACAAATTAAGATCAGAAGAATTATCAAATCAAAGAAAAATTAAATCATTGGCAACAAAAAACAAATAAATGAAATGATTATAAACTCTGACTTAGAGAGAATATTGTCTGACAATATCAGAGGAGTAATGAACTAAAAGATTAGAATTTTCTAGAATTTATAAAAGATCAGGCACGTATGCCTCAGTGTATTTGTAGTTCTTATGAGAAACAATTTTTCAGACACTCTGTAGTTAACGTTAATGTAGATAATGTTAAAAAAAAATTTCAGAATAATTAAATGAAATTAAACAAGAAACTCCAAAAATAGTACAATTATAAATTATAATTTTCAATTAACATTAAATAATCAGAAGTTTCACCAAATCTATTACATATACACACATATCCTATTAAATTACATATACAAATTTTTAAAAGTACATAAAATTTTATTCCACTAATAACTTATATTTTTTTATTGTTATTGTTGAAATATTATTTATTGTAAAAATGTTTTTACAATCACAGGTTAATAATTATTAATAGATCTTAATAATTATTAATAATTTAAAAAATATATTAAAAAAAAAAAATTAAAAAAGAGAAAAGAGGAGATGAAGTCTGATTCGAACCAATATTTCTTCCCATGTAAGATCTAAATATTTTATTAATTAAAATTTTATTTCACTATAACTTTGGAACCAATGAAAAAATGTACCACTTATGATAATTATCAAGTTGATAATTAAGTTGAACGAAACAAGTGATAAATGAAACAAAAGAGTTAATTATGTATTCCTATTTTAGTGTATAATTAGCCAGAAGTATTTGCAAAAGTAAATTATATATAATATATAATCTACACACCTAAGCCCAGAACCACAAAGCATACTTATTAAATATGCTGGTACAGAATATGGAATGCCTGCATTTACAGCTGCCTGACGTGCTGGATTTTGGCCTTGACCAGCTATTAATGTCTAAAAAATAAAACAAAAATATTAGATTTCATACTGTTCATTAGAAAATATAAGATGTCAGTATTACAACCAAAACATTGTAATTCTAAACACAACACTAATTATCTAAAAATGCTACAAGAAATGTTCTTTTTTTTTTCTAGTCATTAATAAACATTAGGAATCTGGGTAAGATGATAAATTTGCAACCTTACAACCTCATAGTTTACAATTACTGAAAGTTCTCACAGAATAGAATCCTACAAATTGAAAGGTGTTAAGTAAGGAGAGACACCAATGACATCAATTCAATGAATTAATTTCTAAAGATCACCAGAGTTTATAATCTGGTTCGATTGGCATTTTTAGTGGCTCATAATCATAAGAGCTGATGCTTACTTGTAATTTTAAACTGAATTAATTCACTAGTAATTTATACAAAATGCTTTAAAATTTAATGATATTATTTTATTGGGTTTTCTTTTTTTTATACTATCAGTCACTTCATTGGTTTGCGTTCTAAAAAACCTTATAAATTCTGATCTTTTAACACATATTGTTAAATACCATCCAGCTAAACAATGCAGTGCAGAAATAATTACTGAAGTACTTGACACAAATTAAATTCACAGATAATGTTTCTTTATTTATATGAATGTTATAATTTTTGTTTTTGAAAAACTGTAAAGTACCTCCTTTTTTGATTTGAAGATTCTTAAGATCTAGTTATTTTATGAGATACCATGAAACACCTGATTGATTGTGTAAATAAAATAATATTTTATTAATAGAAATATTTGTTCTCATAGAATATTTAAAATCAGAAAATTGATGAATTCCAATGAAGAAGGCACACTGTTAACCAGTGGGAAAAGTGTGAAGTGTAAAAATAAAAAATACAATGACAGCTATTTGGACTTTGGTTTTACGTCATTTAGTAAATAAATAATTAGTAGTAGTAGTAGTAGTAGTAGAAGAGTAGTTAACACCTGCAGAAGTCAATGGCGAAGAGAGGCACAATGTGTTCAATGTATGAAGGTTATGGCAACAGAGTGAATCTACCATGGAAGATGAAACACCATTTAAAACTCATTCATCCTAGCAGTACTTACTTTACCAAGAAGTTAAAAGAGTTAAATCAGCGGAAAGGTAATTTTTTTAAGCATGCATCAATACCAAGCAATCCTTTGCTAGCACCTTGCAAGGTAGTACATAGAATAGTATAATGTTAGAAATCCCATAAAACTGCAGAACACATTCTACCAGCTGCTGGGAAGATACTTTCAAAATCCCTTTGTCTAATAATATAATCAGCTGCAGGTTACAGCTAATATCAGAGTATCTCAATGATGAATTAATTGAAAAATTAAGAGAAGGTATTTGATTTGCAACTGGATGACGCCACAGATAATAATGGCGCTCATTTGATTTACTATTTACGGTTTAGAGATGGCAATCGCATTGTAGAAAACTTCTTCTGTAAAAATATCTGGAGGTCCCGGGTTCGAATCCCAGTCAGGCATGGCATTTTTCACACATGCTACAATTCATTCATCTCATCCTCTGAAGATATACCTTAACAGTGATCCCGACTTGTTCAAGATCCATGATACATAGATACAAGATACTGATTCATGATACAAGAGTATTGTGGATACAAGTGTAGAAGCACTCGTGTCAAAATATAAGAGTCCTAGTTGAATCAGGTCTTAGAATAGGTAGTGAATATGATAAACTTTATAAAAGCTCAGCTTCTAAAGGTAACATTTTTTCAAAAAAGCATGTGATGATAGAGAATCTCACAAAAAAATGTCTTTGTTGTATTACAGCATCTTGCAATGGCTTTCAACTGTCACATATGTTTGAATTGCATCAACTGTCTCATATGTTTGAATCGCATAAGAAATTTATATCTTTCTCAAACAGGAGGAGTACAAGTACACTGCAGAGTTTCTCTTAAAAACTTTAGCATATTTACATACACATCTTTGAAAAGGTGAATGCTGTGAATTTCTTTCTGCAGGGAAGCAACAAGCAGCTTCTAAAATTAACTGAGAAAATTTTGAAATGTTTTTAAAAAACTAAAGCTATGGAGAAGAAAAATTTCAAGATGGTGGCAAGGAATGTTCCCCCTTGTAGCAACAATTTTGAACTCCAGTGGAATTATTTTCTCTTAAGGTAAGAGTTTATGTTTCTCTTAAAGTTTACCTGTTCTCAGAAAATTAATGTTAGTTAATTATAATTTATTTCAAAATGATTACGTTGATTAATTTTCATGAATTCAAGATCCATTTAATGCCACTGCTCCATTGGAATTTACTGCTGCAGCAGAGGAAAATTTTATTGAGTTATCTTGACAATATGTTGAAAACAAATTTAACAGCATGGGTTAACTAAATTTTGGATATCAGTCAAAAATGAATATCCACTCCTAGGCAATGAAGCTTGAAGAATTTTAATTCCATCTGCAACTTTTTATTGTGAGAAACTGGGTTTCACTTATCAATACCAGTTCTATGGTAGAATTTCTGAAGTACTGGCCAAAAATCATTGTGGAGAAGAAAATGAGGATAGATTTTTCCAGTTTAATTCCACAGTTTGAGAAAATGTCGGCAGTTAACGATCCCATCCATCAAACTGATTATTATATTTAGTTGTATTTATTCAATTTTTTTTTGTTTGTTATTTTAGATGTTTAATTTATTTTTTATCTAACCATCGCAACAAATGATCGACTACTTCACAGAGTCTACTTGTTAGAATTTGATAGAGGGCACTTTGAAAAACATTTGAATTTACCAATGGAACACAAAAAAATTTTGGGAACCACTGGTTTATAAAATTTAATTAGTATACTATTCTTATCATATTGTAGAAGAATTTCTCCAACATTTAATTCATATTTAGATTAACATATTTAATCAGCTACAGATATTGTTATAATTAATATTAGAATCTAATTAAAATATACCATGCAGATTCATACGGAAAAATAATGTTTAATACAATTATTTCAAAGAAATGATGATGATGATCTCCTTTGTATAAAGTAAGTTTATTAAATACTGATAATGAATTGGTTAATTAATGGGTTTACTTAAAATTAAAGCAAAATGTTTAACATGCAATTTTTTGGATAAAAAATATTCACTGTTGTTAAATTAAAGAAACATTAGAATATTTTTTTTTTTCAATTGTTAATTTGCTTATTTACAAACTTGTATATTAATGTAAAATGAATAAGTAAACTGTGTATAAATGAAAACATTTTTATTAACAGTCATTAAGACAATGTTTATATATATATAAAAATAAAAAGCAAGAAGAGTTGAGAAAACATTTTTGTTATGAATAAATACATTCCATCATACTTCAATACAAATTATAATTTAAAACCAGTTCTTTTTTTAAATAAACATATATACAGACTTTCTCCCATCTTTGTTTCTTTTAAAAAATAGCTTAAAATATTCAGGTCAAGCATGCCATCAACATCAGACTGAAAGTACACAAAAGAGTCACAGTATTTTAAAAATTGAATCATTAATTATTAGAAAATTATTGATTTACTTGATTTAACATTTATTCAATATTAAAAAAATATAAAATTAAATATAACTAATAAACAGGTTTAAAATTATTCAATTATTTATTTTAATTGTACTAACATAAAAACATGTTTTCATACATGTATGTCATTTATATAGAAATTATAAAATAGAATATGCTTTAAAATTAAATAACCAATACTTTATGCAGTCCATTTAAAATAAAAAGGAGAGTAAAATGTCAACCTATATAAAACCTCTAATGGTTTCTCAAAAACAAACACAAATAAAATTTTATCTTTAAACATAATGTGAACTTAGATGATTTATTTTTTTATCACTGAATGACATAAATAGATTAAGAATATCATTGTTAACAAATTCTATATAAGCAAAGCTCAACTCTAAATCCATAACCTGCGAATCAATGACACAAAAGGCAGAAAGATCTCTAAGGGTATATATATTACAAATTGGCTTTCTCTTAAAATTTTTTGTTTTATATATTACTCAGCAACAAAGAAAAATTCTGGTTGTACACAATGTTAAATAGTAACATAGTTTAAAGAAAAAACTGTCTCAAAGGCATCGTCTATTTAAACAGACAAGAAGTGAATTGCAGTTGAGATGAATCAAATTTTTTATAACGCAATTTATAAGTAATTTCATTAAATTACAGAGACAAATAAGCAACTAAGTTCACCATTAAAATAAGTTTATATCACAATATACAAATAAATAATCAACCTTCTACATATTATTGGTTGAACTTTGTTCTACTTTCTTAACAGCACAGAGGAATAAATTAATCAGACACATACTAGTGCTTTATCAATTTATAATCCTTAATTTTTTTTTTGACTTGCAGATATATTTTGTAACTTGTTATGCTGTAATATTATAGAGTAAAACAACAATGTCTTAGCCTTGTTGATGCTTTCGATTATAAGTTTAAAAACTAAAACTTACCTGGCCAATTATTACTTCTGAAACTTCATCTGGCTGAATTTTAAGTTTTTCTAATACTTCACGAATTACAATACATCCCATTTCATGAGATTTTAATGATGAAAGTGATCCACAAAAACTTCCTAAAATCGTGAATTTAAAAAAATACGATTAACTGTATACCATTCGGGTATCACATCCGATTTTGATGTAACCTGGAATATATCTTATTTAGGACCTATTTCGTCGGAAACGTCTTTCACCTGAATTACGTCCCTCGTAAATTACAATGGAGTTGACCAGAAATTTACTAAATTAACACTACACAAGTGTAAAATGCATTATTTCGGGCTGAAAAATTTGGTTAACTTTTTTAGTTAAGTTGCATAATTATCGAGAAATAAATGTTTAAAATCCTGATTGGATAAATGTATATACACACACACACACACACATATATATAATGCGTGACAACGAGCGAAGCGAGTGTTACGTTAAGTTTGTTGATATCGTATGAATGGAATCGAATAAGTTACAGGTTATAATGTGGTTTCATGTAGTAATGTTTTTCTGCGAGCGGCTGTGAATTAATTTTAATTTTTAGTAATATCGGAAAGTTATGAATACTTCATGAAGTGTTTTGTTCTATCACAATGTTTTAACACGTTTTAAAAATGCTCAGACTGTGGAAATCAAATGACCCTTAGTGAAGAGAATGGTGTTTTTCGTTGTGCAAAATGTGTTCTATCAGTTTATAGTGGTAGGAGAAAAGCCTTCAAACAGCGTAAAAAGATTTAGTCAAAATAAAAACACCGTCTCTGAAAATCACAACCAAACTTGACAATAAAAATTTGTCGATTCGCATCTTTTTGTATTTTAATTAAACTTCAAAGACAAATGTTTGCAATGAAACAAACATTATTCTGCGAATCTATTTAGCCTGAAGCTCTTACGCGAAGTGTTCGTGGAAGAAATTTCATCAGGTGTTTTCAGTACAATATTAAAAATCGATGAAGCCAAAATTATTCATCCAAACACAAGTGTGGAAGATTAATTGACGGTAACTGAATTTTTGGTGGCACTGGGTGTGACAACAGAAAGCGATTTTTTGTTCCAGTGACCAGTCGAGGTCCATTAAGCAATATAGTTTGGCTGTTGGAAATACTACAGTAGTTCACATAACTGTAAAAAGGATATATTCTTTTAACGGTCAACCATTCCACGAACTTTGTTGACCCCGACAGTGGTAGATATACACAGACCTCTGAGAGGACATGGCAATACGTACGCGGAACCGTGCTAAGATGCGGCAACAGAAAACACAATTTAAATTGTCATATCGTCAAATTTATCATTCGCAGACTGCATACTGACTACAAATACGTATTCATGTTCTATTTAAAGTCATAGGCGACACAAGGGTGAAGAACAACCAGAATCTTTTGATACTGACCCTTAACTTCACACTTCCGAAGACGACTTTTTAGAAAAAAATAATGAGATGAATTTCTGTCAAATTTATAAGTTACATATAATCCAACCTAACCTTAACACAAATCTTTACCCAATTAATTTTCCAATTAATCCAAGTAGTTTACTCCGTAAATAATGTACAATGTAACTGAATTTAGTCTTAAATGAATCTAATCCGATTCTTTCAAAACTTAACAAAATTATTTAGTTCGAAATAACGCATTTTACAATTGTACAATATTAAATCACGAAATTTTCTGGTACGGGCACTGTATATATAACTTTATCTGTTTAGTCTCCGGAACTACCGTAAGGTATTACTCAAGAAGATGAATGAGGATAATATGTATGAATGAGAATGAAGTGTATTTTTGTACAATCTCTGGTCGACCTATATACAAGTACGGGCACTGTATAACATCGAGGGACGTAACACGGGTGAAAGGCGAACGAAAAATTTCAATTTGAACCAATTACACTTAAATCCTAAGTAAGGTAAATTACAAATTTCATCAAAATCGGAGATGAGAACCTAATTCCATATAACTACCAAACAAAACATATAATAATAACGTGAATTTACTAAAACATAAAATATATAAGAATTTACTTCATTAAAAATTAAAAACAAACATTAAGTAATTAACAATTCACAACTGGTTATGACTTGAGCTGTTCAGCCAAAATATTAATTATATAAAAAAATATAAAATTATTTGTGCAGACAACTCTCTATTTTATTAATTAAAACGCAAGATATTGTGAATAATAAACATTTATTATTAATTATATTGGTTTCAAGAAACTAAAACAAGAAAGTGTAGGTATGAAACGCAGTCAAGTGCTTTCAATTAAAGAAAATCAATAAAAACTGGAACAAAAAATATTACAAGAATAAAATATTATTTAATAGTTTCACAAATACAATCTCTCAGAATAGTTATGAATTATAATTTATTATGAAAATTTTAACTAAGAAAGTTATTACTTTTAGACGTTAACATAAACAAATTAAAAACAATTTTAAAATACCCGCTAATTTTGAAAACTTGGATCAGGATTAAGATTAATTTGGGGACAAATCATTTTTAAAAACATTATTTGTAATCATAATAGCAAACATTTATTAATAAAACGGCACATAAACCTATTCTTGAAAGACTTTTTGGTTAGAATTACATACCATCGAAACAGATAAAATGTATCGGTAAGTAGTTTAGCAAACTTACTCTAATAAAATAATAATTAAATATTACTTACCAATCGGTGTTCTAGCTGCTGCTACGATGCATACATCAGATTCTTTCATGTTTATATTTTTACTAATCAGCACCACCTTTTAAACTAAGGAACAATGTTGCCAGGCCGAAATACAGCAGACAACTGAAATGAAAGTTGACGTCACGACGTAGAGGAAATGTTGAGGACCCACAATTCAGTTCGGCAACTAGCAAGTTGGTGCAAAAATGGCTGAGAAGGACGTGAAGGCTGGGCTTCCGAATTCCACAGGTAAGATAATTAAATAATGATAGTAATATTTGAAATTAATGTTCTGAATTTATATTTTATTATATATGTATATATTAGAAGATATTTCGACGTCACTTACTGAAACGCATTTACTTTAATCGTGCCCATTCTCTTTGCCTATTCTATTATATATCATTTTTTAAATTTAATCCGATAAATAATTTATTAATTGTTTTCGGTCCTTTTACTTTTATGAAAAATAAGTGATTTGCTACACTCTTGTCATTCCTTTACGTCGAATTTGTCTAAAAATTCACTGTTTTTAAATACCGAAATGGTGTAGTAACATTACGTACGTAACCTCAATTGATTGAATGAATTCGTCTTTTGAATCATCATCGTTGATAGTAGTTATTGGCTCTTTGGGATCTTGATTATCGGTCCATACAGCCACCTTAACCTAAAATTAAATTCAATTGTATGTTAATAAAATTAGAACAAGTGTTTCCTTTATTATTGTTTCTTTATATATTGAAAATTATTAATTTCCGTTATATTTTTTATGGGTGGAGCAGAAATTTCTGTATATTTAAAACAAAATTATATTTCAATTCATATTTTAGTTACTATTATTGATGTTGAATGAAAAGTCTGCAAACTTAATAGCTTTTTCAATAAAAACCTGCATCATTTACAAGTTTTGTTATTTGTGTTGTGATTGTATTATCTAGCTGTAGTAATTGTAATTGTTTGTTTACTAATGTTATTTACAAATTTATATTACTAAATATTTTTTCTTGTGTTCAGTTCATCATAACAACTGAACTAGATTTCATCTCTTGAAAAAAATAATATTTTGTTATTCAAACTTGTATTTTTCAAGGACTTTTAATAATGAATTAATTAGAAGATTATGAGAATGCCCAAATTTCAATTTCTGTAGGAAAGTTTTTTTTATGTATATATTTATACTTGCTTTTACAGAGTTGGTGGTGTCACATAACCATTTCTACTTTATTTAATTTTGTTTTTACTAGTTAAATTTTTTCAAGAGGTATTTACATTAAACAATATTTCTGTTATCAGATTGTCAAAATAATTTTTTTTTATACCACATTAAAATGTACTTGCTTAACTTTTCTTTTAACCTAACCTAATCATGAAATAATAGTTTTTTTTTGTAATTGTCTCACTTTGATCATCTGTGTTATTTTTACCAGATGTTTTACCTTTTTTCTATTGTCACCATTTTACTATATATTATTTTGGTGGGCTGGTAATGTAGAAAAAATGTCCAGTGGTGTTTTAATGTAATTAATCAAATATATAATTCAATTAAATTGTACTTTTATAGTTAGTTTATTCCTATGTAAATTATTGAATAGCTTAACAGTTTTGGAAAACTAATGTTATTTTCAGAACTGTTATGTCGTTGTTGTTATCAGTTTATTTTTGTATCAACCATACAGATAAGGTATTCTTAATTCTCTCACAGTTTGGTTATGTATTTGTTTATATCTTTTGATAAATAATTTATCTAAATCTGTGAAAACTGAATTTTGCTGCAGCATTCTTTGATCTACAGAATAGATGCATTTTTTCTCTTTTATATTAGTCATTTAAGTATAAAGAAAATTAGTTACAAAAAAATATTAGAAGCATTTTTAGAAATTAAAAAAGAAAATTATAATTATAATCACCACCAGGAAAATTTTATGGAGAGGTTTATCGCAATATTTAACTGTCATTTCATAGAATGTGTAAATTAAATAATGTTCTTAAGGATTATGATTCAGTTGTGCTGAAGGTTTGTTTATAATCAACTGGTTTTGAATTCATGCTTCACCCATTCATTAATTAAATTTTCCCGTAGGTTTTGAGATTCTTAATGCCACAGAAGAATGATCAACCGAAGACTACATAATACCCATTGCCAACCTGTAATTATTCTTTCAGAGAGGCAGTTTTTTAAAATTAAAAAACCTTTGGGGTTTATTATTGTAAAATAAAATCACATAGCTGATGTTCATATTTTGCACTTTAAATTCAGCAAAATGTTTGATTTTTAAATATGTATTATAAATACATATACAAATTTGTAGTGTTATATTATATATAATTCATCCTAAGTTCTATTCATAGCGGTGTGTTAAAAATCATTTCATATTGTTTAATTGAATTTGGCAGACATCCGAATTCTTTTTACACATAGTTGAGTGTGGTATGTGGGAGGAATTAAGCAGATATTTTGATTTACTGAATTAATTTCCATATATATTTATTACAGTTTTGTAATTAGTAATTTTTTAACAATGTATGTTTTTTATTACGATTTGCTTTAAAAGACTGAGGATTATATTTAAATAACCTTCCACTTCGTTTTTTTTAACCTATTTTTTTTTGTAATTAAAAAAAAAAGTTTTTTTTTTTTTTTAAATTAAGTTCTAAATTAGCACTTTACACTAATTTTTCCTCCCTTAATATTATCACATTAGTTTGAAGTTTGGAGATGGAATTTTGTAACATATGAAAAATGCTGTGCCAGACTGAATTTCATACCAGGCACCTCCAGATGAAAAGCCTTGATCCAACCACTCTACCACTGAGATCGACTAATTTATTTTTGATTTTATTATCAACCATTTGATTGATTTATTGTACTTATGCATTTAATTATGTTCTGTATTAATCTTTTATTATTATAGAATATTTTTAATGGTACATTTGAAATAATTTGTTTTACGTATACAGATAGTTGGCTTTCTTTAACAGTTTTTACTTTCTTCATATCTTTCAAATACCAAATTGGCTAAAACTGGATGTATGCCTTAACTCCTAGTTTGCAGCTTATATATATAGCGTCAGTTCTCATTTAGTTGGCATTTTAATGCTTGTAAACATACACATGTAAATAATATACTTGGTACAGGGTGTTCAATTTAGAAGCCCCATCACTTAGTTCAGTCTATAAGTAAACATATTGGCAAACATTTACATAATAATTTACAGAAGGTGTTGAAAATGATCTCCATTCATTTCTATGCACTTGTCAACACATTTGACCATGTTAGCAACACTATTTCCTGAATGGCATTGGTAATGTTTGTCTTCACTTTCTGCAGGATATGTGGATTGCTTCTACAAAAGAAATTCTTTACCCACACAAAGACTTCACTAGTCAGGGGATATTGGTGGCCACAATCCTTCAGAAATGATTCTTCCACTGGAAAAAAATCATGTAGCATTTCCATAGTTAAGTGAACTGTATGGCAAGTAGCACTGTCCTGTTGCAACCTGCAGTCACGCTCATCCTCTTGCAATTAGACTATGAATGTTAGATAATTTCTTGGTAAACAACAGCATCCTCAGTTTTTATATAAAAAAAAACAAAAAACAAGGGTTTCATTATTTGTTGCCTTGAAACAGCAAACCATACAACCATACCTATTTTTTCTTGATGTAGGGTAGATTCAAAGAAGGAAGGAAGGGAAGATTCAAAGAAGGTTTTCAGTACCCAGGTCCAATAGTTCTGGCTATTAACATATCCACCAAGGTGAAATCACATGCCTCATCTGTAAAAAACACTTGATCTTTTTTATTTTTATTTATTTTTTTTAACCTCCGGAACCACAGTTAAGTATTACATCAGAGGATGAAGATGAATGATGTGTAGCGTGTGTGAAAATGCTATGCCTGACTGGGATTTGAACCCAGGACTTCTGGATGAAAGCCCGAGATGCTACCACTCGCGCCACAGAGGCCGGCGAACAAAAAGATAAAGAACACCTGATCTAAAATGTCTATGTTTTCCTATGATGAAGTTCTTGAACTTTGGACAGTAGTGAACTCTTTTAAGTATAATCACCATTAATTGGATAATGGAAAACCTCCATTCGATATGAATAACATTTCAGCATTCTCCTCATTGCAGTGTGGGCCAAATTTAGTGAAATGTTTTATGTTTTATTAGTATTTATAAACTGTTGCTGTTTTACCAGAACGACTATATTATGAAAATTGTGCTTGTTTACTTCATTATGAATGGTCCTGCAAGTAGGATAAAAGTACAGTAAAATATATCTTAAAATTGAAAATGTGATCTTTTTAAGTTGGTTATTGTAGTTTATAGTGTGACCTGATGATGTGTTATTATTATCAGTACCAAACAGGAAACTGGAGAATTGATTTATATGCCTTTCAGATAGGCATGCACAATACATTCCAAACTTTGATTTGCTGTTTATAAATGGGATTGCTGGCAAGTGAGCAGTATCAAATCATGTACCTACAGTCTGAAGTGCATTGTGGATAGTCTGTAACTTACCAAAGTTTTGGCTACATGACTAGATTGTTAGGTTAGGTACTATCAAGAGGTGCAAGGGACTCTGTGGTATATTAGAGAGTAAACAGATGACATACAGCTTGATAATCCCTCATGGGCTTAGAGCTACATATCATCGTGCAGATCTTAATTGATTAAGCTGGAAAAGTTTATAAGGATATTCATCCTGTTGGATAAAACAGTCCATATCAGTATTTGAAATCTTTATATTGTACCAAAAAACAGTAAATTTTATAACTGTCATATTATAGTTAGATTCACTAAACTCTTTTCGTATACTGATACTAAGCATAGCTTCTTTTTTTAAAGTCCTAAAACACTTTTATTCAAAATTCCTTGTAAGTAACCGTATTGTATTTATTCTTATTTACCTCATTTTTACTTGGCTTTTGTCAAATTATATTGCTTTTGTTGTATTCTTATTTTCAAATTGAATTCTCATTTATTAGTGAGAATCCAATATCTTTCAGTATTTTCAGCCCATTCATAAATATAAATGTTTATATTTTTCTTCTTTGATTCAAACAGTTACATTATTCATCTAATTCCAATTTTTTTAATATTTATCACTTGAAAAGATTGTTAAAAAACACCCATTTTTTTATTCATTCTATGTTAGAGCTTATTTGATCAACTCATATTATTGAATTGAGTTTTAGTAGCATTGTACATACATGTTTAATTATGTTTACATTTGTTATTATCAAATACTTTTTCTTAGTCTAAAACATCTAGGGGTAGTTTTTAGGCTTTTTACAACCCGTCTTCAGAGATAGATTAAGATTAAAAGTGTCTTCCTTGTTTGTGTGTTCATTCTAAAAATAGTGGTTTTCATCTAATGTTGTTGTTAAAGAAGATAATAGTATAATTTTGAAGAATTTTATTGTAATTTATGGCAGACACAATGTGCCACATCTGTTTAATCCTCAGTGTAGTCCCATGATATTTAGGAAAGTATGTCAAATTCCCTCCAGAGTACTTCCCCATGCTACAGGAACCGATCGTACATGAACACCATACATTCTTCTATGTCTTCCTCTTTGCAGTTATTGCATTTTCAGATATTCATATTGCAGAGGTCACAATGTCTGCACACACAAGTATACTTTGAAGCGCCTTTGATCAGTAAGGAACTGGGTTAACTTGTATTTCAATTCTCTTAAATGGACCAGCCATTTGTGGAGGTCACCTCTGTGGGTCCACTTGCCCTTTATTGACCGATCACATCTTTACTGCCACCTTCAGATAAACAGATAATAAGACAACAATAATTGTCAGTTTCTGAGAATAAAGTTGATCAACATTGAAAAAATATTTCTACATTTTTATAATAAAATGTAGTTCCAATACTGTATTTGTTTTGTTAGAGAAAATTCACTTATTTTGTATATACATTCGTAATTTGAACATGGAACTTGTATCTTTATGTTCTTCCACATTGTCAACATAATATTAAAACAATAAACTAATAATACAAAATAAATATCTAATAAAATATTGAATATTGATTCTTTACTGATGAAATTGGCACCTGCATGGTGTGATGAATTAGCCTATAAATACACCGAGAGGCAAGATTTCTACAACCAAGATGAATGGTCATACTACAAGAGCGATAGCAAAATGATATTTCCTTTCTTAGAAAAACAAAATCACAAAGACCAGTAAATGGGTAGTGGAATATGAACTTAAAATAAATATTTAAATAAAGAAAACTACATTGATTCTTATAATTGGAATAAAAATTATTAAAACTGTGTGAGATTTATGATGAACCTGTTCTATGTAACATTGGTTTTTTACTATCAATATCTATCTTGCTAACTAGTATAACAGGATTGTTTAAGAGTGTTAAATGTATACATAAATGTCTTGGTTTTTTTTCATTTTGTAAGGTTGGTTTTTGTGTGGTATTTGTGCTTGCAGTTGTAATTTTTTGATAATTATGAGATAAAATTTTTATTCTCGATCAAATTTCTCTCTGTTTCTTTTTTTTGTTAAATTTGTTGAACTTCATTTACATTTCTTTATTCCATAATTTTCCATTTACTTTTATAAATACTCTTTATTATACCTCTTAAGCTCCAGATCAGTTGAATTGGTGAATTTATACTTTTTATTTGAAAATTAAAAGAAACTTTGCTGTGCATATTGTATCTTTGCTGGCTTTCTCCTAAACACTAATAATTTTAATGGAATTAACTTGCCTCCAACATTGGAACAATTAAAAATTTGGTAGTTTTTAATTGATGAACTTAGTATTTTATAAATCTTTAACCGTATCAAATTTTCTATTTATTTGTTACTATGACTTTCTGTATTTCAAGATCATCGGAAAGATGATCATGAAATAAACAAATTAAGATGATCTAAACCAACTTCAGCACTTTATTCTTTCTTTAATGATGCATCTATATGATCATATTTCTTGTGAAACTAATTTAGCACAGATTACATGCACTGAACGTACATATTTGTGTAATATTTACAGAATTACTTTATATATCGGAAAAATTGAATCTTTTTAATTCTGAAATGAATTTTCCTACTAAACCAGTGATGCCTATTTGTCTGTACTGCAGAAATTTGAAACGTTTGAGTTCTTTTATTTATTGTCATTGATTAACTGTTATAGTTTATGGCCACCTTGGTGTTGACTGAGGATTATCTAATCAGATCATGTTCAACAGTTCTACTGATCAGTTCAACATTTGTTGATGAGTGCAACCAGTTTTAAAAATAAATTGCTTGAAAACTGTAGCATAAAGAAATAATACTATCTAATAACAACAGATCCTATCCAAATATTTAGTAAATAACAGATTTTTCAAATTTATAAGTTTTGATATCGTAGCTTAACATTTTATAGACCGTGATTGTTTTATTATCATTGCTTTAGATATGTGTTTTTTATTGTCTGTGGGTCTTTATGTTTTATATATTATTATATATGTTTTATATTAAATAAAAAAATTATCTATTATTATCAAGAAATCTTGAAAATTTCTTGAACAACAGTTATCAAAATGAAAAAATAGAGAACTTCTTTCTCATCTATATAGATGAGTATACTTGACAGAAGAATAGAGATTTAATGTTGCAGGAAGATGTTGAATATAAATGGTTTGATTAAATTCAAAATGAAGAGAATTACTATCTGTGCCAGAGTTTTCTGATGAATGAATTGGGCTGATGGCCATATATTATGGCCAGTTAATCTTATAATCGAACTATGTGCAAGTTAAAAACTATAGAGGAAGACAAAGTTTGTAATATATGAAACGGATAATTGAAGTTATAGATTATAGTATTATACATACTGAAAGAATAGTACAGGATGTTAATGAATAGAGAAATATCCTAAAACCATAAGATAAATAGATTAAAAATAAAAACCAGTATTACCACCAAGCATCATTGTAGATTTGAAATTCTGACATTGAAGTAATTTTATGAGATGTAAATGACAAAACTGTTGAATGGTTTTTTTTTATCATTTTTCTAATTCTCTGCATGCCATAGTTTGTAGTAATATTTTTGACGAGTAATGTTCTAAAAGTCTACTAACTTTTTACTGATGAGTAAGCAGACTGATGTTTATAAATTTATTCGTAGAGTGTTTAATTATAGTACATTGACACTTTATGGTTGCATTGCCATATTTATAAATCTGCATTGCATTCAAATAAATACATATATATATATATATATATCCTTGGTGTATATTATTAATATTTTTATTATTCATATCATGTGTTCAGCTTGGCACATGTTTAGTCTGCCCTTATATGGTTCTACTTGTCATGTTGTTTAATCTGTTGTGAATTGTTTTCATATTACATATACTATCAAAAAAACAGATATTTAAGACTTTTTTTTCACTATCTGTTATCTTTTAGAATAAATTTGCTAGATAAGTAAGTTCAGGTTTTATTTTTCAAATTTCTGAACTCGTACACTGAAAATATCTTATATTGCCTTACTATTAAACATAATTAAATCTGATTTCATTATTTTTCAACAAAGAAGTTTGGCTTTTGTTTCTTCTTAAATAAGATTAGATGAAAGAATGAGGAAAGGCTATATCCACACTTAGTTCACTAGTTTGGCTTTTCCTGCAGCCGTACTGTTATATTTACTACTCCATTAAAAAGTGGCGATCCAAGCAATCAAATGATTGGTCCATATCACTTTTTCATGAGAGATCAGGATAGCAAGATCCTGGTCATTTGTTTAGGTTCAGTGTTTTTTTCTCTGTTAATAAGGTCCTATATTTTTATTTTACCCTACAGCTCATCATTTTAAAAAATCTGTACTAAACGAGGCTGTGTTTTGTATAATCTTTAAGCGAATAAGAAATTTTTGTTGTAATAATTCTGATGAATATTTTTGTTTAAGAATCAACATTTTTTGACTTATGATTATTTGGGTAGAAGTAATTCGCCAGAAAAAATCACTATGGATACATATCCATAATGTTTTGTATTTTTAAACCACAGTATGAAACATTAAGTTTAATGACGGTGTCATAATATAGTGATTTTTGACTGTTGTTGCTTGAAAGGAGTCTAAATCATTCTTAAAAATGCTTTATCACCCCAAGAATCTCAAGATCCCATGCCAGACTTACTAAGGAATACGAG
This sequence comes from Zanna intricata, assembly GCA_010016005.3. Classification (NCBI taxonomy): domain Eukaryota; kingdom Metazoa; phylum Arthropoda; class Insecta; order Hemiptera; family Fulgoridae; genus Zanna; species Zanna intricata. The sequence goes on from JAAAKQ030371798.1 coordinate 25,231, forward strand.
AATCAATTTGCTTTCTTGTTGCCTTCTTTATTGAGCATGATAAATGCTGCATATCAGCAGGCTAAGCTCGTGTGACATTCAGTTGTATGAGTGAATCTTCACTCTGTTTATTGCACAAACTGTTTGTTTATTGAATGTCATTATGCTCAGAGAATGTATTCTTGAGTATTGACACTTTTCCTCTCCGATGTTTTAAATATGTCTCATTCTTAGTGACTACAACAGCTAAAATGACCATGAAATCTTATCTGTTTCTTTGAGGAAAATGCATTATTTGTTCTGTCTCCGCAGAGTAGGGGAATGTGTGAAAGTACAGTATTTATGATTGGTTTTTTTTTTTTTTTTTTTGTCTTCAGTCATTTGACTGGTTTGATGCAGCTCTCCAAGATTCCCTATCCAGTGCCAG
>JAAAKQ030371909.1:3752-21486 GCA_010016005.3 Zanna intricata
ATATATATATATATATATATATTAAGTGTATGTATATATAAAATTTGCATTTATTGTTTAAGTCATAAAGTATATGAATATAATGCATTAAAATAAAATAGTACATGCCAATTTGTATATATACAAAAAATTTATATTATACATAATTGTAATAGTAGCATATAATTATAAAATAAAATCACATGTGCATCTACCTTCAAATATATAGTACATAATACTGTAGAGGTGGTATTCTCTTCCTCAGTTTTTTTTTTTTAACCTCTGGAATCACCATTAAGTTATATCTTCGGAGGATGAGATGAATGAAGTGTAGCGTGCGTGAAAAATGCCATGCTGACCGGGATTCAAAACCGGACCTCCGGATGAAAGGCCGAGACGCTACCATTCACGCCACGAAGGCCGGCTTCTTCCTTGGTTAAAGCTCTCTTTTTTTCCATCTCTCAATCTTTTCTCTTCTCTATTTTTTCTCAACTTCAAACATTTTACATTACTGCCCGCGTAATTGAAAATAATTTTATCCATTTAATATGTAAGAAAATATATCAAGAGTTAAAAAAAAAATGCCCATTCAGGTTAAAAATGTATAAATATATGCACTCATAGTATACACAAGTCAGGAATTAAAAAGATGAATTTAAATTCAAAAATATTATACGCCATTCGAGAGGTAAAAAAGAATGTCATAATTATGTAATTCTTAAATATTTGTACTATTAAACATTAATCCCTCAGTTCTAATACATCTAACATTATCCAAAACTTTACCCCTATGTTTCCTATAGTTAAATCCAAAATATCCAGCTATATCAACAAATTATTAAGTTACTTAATAAAACTTTTTTATTTTTTGTGATTTTAATGTCTTAAAATAAAAAATCTATATTTTATAAATTGAAGGCTAAATTGTTATCAGGTTGGGATAACAAATCGCCAGAACTTTATAATTTTGTCAAGATAGCTGTCACTAATTTTTATTGCAATTAATAAATTTTCTGTTGGACACTATTTTTCCAACTTATCTTAAGATACCTGCAATAAAATCATAAACTAGAAGAAGAGTTATAAAACATAAATGGTAAGTTACCATCAAAATTTTTATACTAATACTTTTTGAAAAGTTTTGTACAGATTTTTCTTTTTTTCTAATGTTAATGTTATATAAATATCTCAATATGATATATAATTAACATTTTAATCAATATAATATGATATATAATTAATGGAGGTTTTTTGACACCAATTGCTGAATAATTAATAAGAATCGCATAATTACTTGTGTAACCAATTATGTAATTTATTTTCATAATTTTTTCATTAGGTTTTCAATAAAAATAAATTTTTAAACATTTTATATGATTTTAAAAAACTGAGCAAGATGCCAACATGCTATTGCATTCTAAAAATAATACCATGATGTTATGAGGTATTATTTTATACATTTTATTGTCAATCAAAACTTTCTTTTATATATGTTGATTTAATTCCTTCATGTGAATTCTATCAAGCTTGAACTTTTCATTTTGTTTAACTAGTAAACAAATTTTAAGTTAAAACTAAATAAACTTAATCTTTTTTATATTTGAAAAAATTTATTCTATTATAATAATAATAATAATAGTAATAAATATAACAGATTATGTCATAATAATAGCATTAGAAAGTTTTTGCTCTTTAAAATATCATACATATCATATATGTGAAAAAAAGTGACTGTATGTAGTAAAATTTCATGTCCATTTCCAGTGAAACTGGAAACCACCTATCACCTCCTCAGTTTTTTACTATTTTTTTTTTTAATAAAAATAATTTATTTTTAATAAAATATGTAAAAAAATTGTAATTAAAAATAATTAAAACACTTTTTTCTTGTAAAAAGCAAATTCTTTTTATAGAGAGTTGTGGAGTTAGTTACTAATAAGTTTTTATAAAGTATAAAATTGTATTTCCATCATGATCATTGTTTTTTTGTAAATTATTTATTCATGCATATTTGAGGTCCAAATCAACTCTGCAGATTCTAATATAATGTTGCCACAATAAACAATACTATAAAAAGGAGTTAGAATTATACATTATCATTTAATACATTACATCAATGCTTAAATATAAAATATTCTGTAAGAAAGAATTATAATAAAATCAGAGATATACAACAAATTTCAACAATGAAAACTATTAGACTTTGTTTTATAAATACGAAAAAACCAATATAAATGTCCCCAAGAAAGGCTGCCAAAATACTCTACAGAATAAAAGCTTAAAACGCAGGATTATTAAATGTTATAAAATAAAAATTCTGGCTTTAATATTAAAGCTACATTTTAAAAAGAGTTCTAAAAAGAAATTTTAATTATTTAACATTTTGAAATTAAATGAATTAGAAAAAAAATTTAAGTATATATCACCGAACGATATTTTAGCCCATGATGCAATTAAAAAGTTTGAAAAATAAAAATAATGCTCAAATATACATTATAAAAATATGCTACATAACAACTAGTAAATAAAAAAATAAGTCAGGAGATGAAAAGTAATTAAAGAAGGGAGCATATCAAAATAAGAGAAATATATAAGGAGCTGATAAGACTAAATGTCCACCTTCACAGACACAGCATTTTTTTAACAGTTGCTAAAGCTTTTATCTAGATTCCTGACTTTCATAGAATGTGGTATTTGTGTGTGCAGTGGTAAACTAAGTGCTTATTTGTGTTTAAAGTGTTGTCCAGATATTTGTTTAAGTTATTTAAACAGATATTAATTTACTTCTGTTTAAACCTTTAAGATTTCTATTAAACTCAGATCTCAAATAACAAATGTATGGGATATTAAACTAATAATAATAATAAATATTAAACTTAGATCTCAAATCTATGATATCATCAATTTCAATGTTCTTCCAAAAGTTCATCTGATAGAGTTTCTCCAGCTGTAGTTCCTCTATTCCTGTCACCTGTAAGACATGTTTTTCTCTTCCAAACAATAATTTACAATCCACACCTCTGATAATAAAACTCCATCTTGTTTTCATTTTTCCTAAAATAGCTCTTATTTTTCTATACATGTATTACCTTTCCAGTAATTTTTTTTCTCTACTTTACTACTGTGCATCAATTCATTTTTATTTACTGTTTGGACTTTCTGTTAATTTTATTTGAAACTGTCTTTTCATCAGCTATTTTACATTCTGCTTAAATTTATAATTTATTATATATTTCTCTTAATCCAATTTTTTCTATTCACTTTCCTAATACTTTCTTGCCTTAGTTATATCTTTTTTTAAATCTTTTCTTCCATTTTCAACTGAAAATTCTTTTATACTTAGGCCTAAACTAACGTGTTCAAATCATAATATTTCTCTTTTATCTTGTTTTTATCCAGTGTCTTAGTTGTCATTTATTTTTCTCTTAGTTTCTTAAACTCTAAGCTACATTTCACGATTACTAAATTGTGGTCAGAGTCAATGTTTACTCTTGGACTCATTCTGCAGCCTTATTTCTAAATTAATGCCTAATCATTATATATTTCATCTGAAACCTTCCTATATTTTTTGGCCTCACTCATGTGAAGATAATTCTTTTATTATTTTCTAAAAACTGTATTCATGATCACCATTTATACTTAGTGTAAAATTATGAAAGTCTAGTTGTCCTTTCATAATCCATACTCTTCACTCACTATCCCTTCTTATCCTTCTTTATTACAACATTCCAGTCTCTTATAATAATTAAATTCTCATTTAAATTTACATTCATTATGTCATATGTTTCTTCATATATTATTTTAATTTCTTCACCTTCTGCTGAAGGTGTTGGCATATAAACTAGTAAGTACTATTGTTATAGATGTGGGTCTCAAATTTATTCTGTCTAAAATAATTTTTTCACGATATTGATTATAATAACATGAATACTTTGGCATATACATTATTATTGCTACTTCACCTTTCAATTAAAAAAAAAATGTATTAATTATCTGTAATTTTGACAAAATCTTATTTATCTTTTCACCCTCCCTTGTTGATTTCTTTTATATCTAGGTCCTAATCTTTCGATTAGCTTGTTTGATAATTATATAATACACCATTCTTGTTTAAACTTTGAATATTCTATCCTCTAACTCAAACAACGTCAAACTATATGTAGGAACTCAAATTTCTACATTTATTATTATTATTTTTTTTTTTTCGATTATGGGTATCAAAACTGATATGTAATTCTCACATTTATGATTAAATTCCTTCTCTTCTCTTCTTGAGTAATCCCTACCTGGAATTCTGCTCCAATGTATTTATCTCTGGAGTGTTTTACTTGAGAGGACTGCATTATATTGATAAAGAGAAAAGAAAAAAATTCCCTCCAAAATGTATAGCTGTAGTTTTCCAATTCTTTCAATTGCTTATTATATTTAGCCATCTATATAGCTTAGACAAAGCAAAATAAAGATAAGCATTGGATTAGATATGACTAATCACATCTTACCTTACTTACCTTAACCTTACGTTTTCTTTTTCCTCTTTGGGTTAACAAAGTGCAAGTTAATATTAATGTTTCACCACATTCTGAAGAGTCTCTTTATGGTTGTACATCGCATTTTCAGTTAAAAGTTGTCTCAGTTTTTCCACATTTTTTAGCTTGTTCTGTAATCCTTCTAGAGAAAAATCAACTGGATTCAAGTCTGGCCAGCCACCCTATTGGTCGTTTTTATCTATGCTACAGAAAGATGATGTTTAGAAATCTATGCATTTTAAATAAAAGCACGCTCTATCTTATTGAGGTAATTTATATATTTTTAACATTTTAATTAACTGAAAATTGAATATCAGAAAGTAATTCACCCAGGGAAGAGAGATACGAATTCATTATTATGTGCTTCAATCAACTGAAAAAACCTTTTATTAATTATGTCTCAGTAATAATAGTTCACATCTTGGAAGAATGTCACCCTCATCTAGTGATGGTTTATACCAATCCAGTACTAATAATAGTAGTGTTCTGTTATGGATTAGTTACTTCATAATTTTTTTTTTTAACCTCTGGAACCACTGTTAGGTATTTCTTCAGAGGTTATAAATGAATGATTTGTAGCGTGTGGGAAAATGACATGCCTGACTAGGATTCGAACCTGGAACCTCTGGATGAAAGGCTGAGACGCCACCACTCACGCCACGGAGGCTGGCAGTTACTTCATAAGAAAAAAACTTAAAGCTAGGAATTTCTTTAGTACTCCTCCCCAGTTTATTCATGATTTTAAACTCATCAACAAAATCATTTTCATTAATTATTGAATCAGATGAATTTGATAGGGATAATGATTTTTATGGGCAAAGTGTATTAAATTTTAATAATACATGTTGATTTTTTTGCAGCTCTGTGAAGTATTTTTTGAATTTAAGTTTTGCCATGTTTTAGCCCATGTCTTAGCAATGAAATATTGTTTAAAACTACAAACAAATTGAAAATATATATATTTTTTTTTAAAGTAATGTGATAAAATTTTCTGTTACTGTTTACTGCTTGTGTGGAACAATTCTCAATAGATGTCAGCTGATTTTAAAGTAATGATTTTTTTCTTTTTTTGAGTTTGGCAGATATATTCAGTGTTGTTGAAAGGTGTATTGAATTTATTCATTTAGTATACTGCTTTGCTAACTTTTTTCATAATGTAATCTTATTTGTATGTATGTGTAGAATATTAAGATTGTTGTGTATGTTAATGCATTGCTGATTTGCATCTATTAGGAGGTTGGCAAACAGTGGGTATGTCCTATGGAGAAATTATTGTGTTAATTTGCCCAAATAATGTCAGTTATTTTAAGATATGATTAAACTTCGATAAAAACATCATAAACGTGTACTTATATAAAATAAAAATAAATTTCGGTTTACTGAAAACTACACAAAACTAATATGTCATATCTCACGTGATATGATTTGAAAATTTAAAATGGAGGTTAATTATAATAGTAAACAATGATGCAGTGTATACATATTAAATGTCGTAGTCAGACGATATATTACTAATATTAATGCTATTTTCACATAAAAATATAAAAAAAACAAAATATTAATAATAAAATTGAATAAATTTTTATATTTTGATAGTAAAAAAGATAATATTTAATAAACATTATAAAATATAGATATTTATATATGTATATATTATTATACATTTATATAATTGTTAAATTTTTTACGACCTTTTTTCATAAACAAAAATTAAATTAAGGTTATATTGATCAATTTTAATGATTTTTTTTTTCTTACATTAATATGCAATACCGCTAAAACATTCATCCTGGATCATGGTCATGTCCAGTGTTTTGCGAATTAGGTAGTGGTTAACTATAATGTGAGTCGAGGAGGAGTTTGTGTTGTGATGGGTGGCTATTTGTTAATTTATTTAGTGCCTACAGTAATTGTGCACGTATTTGCATCTGGTAATTAAAGTGTATATCAAGTTATTTTTAGTTTTACCTTCAATTTTTTATTTTCGTTTTTTTGTTGTCGATTGACAGTAGCATAAACATTTATGGGATTAGTTTTTCAGAGGTCTTACTTAAAAATTAGAAAAGTTAATTATATTATACCTTATTAAATTTAAAAATCAGCCTTTCTTGTATTTAAGAAGTTTTAGACAGTTAGGCCTATCTATTTTGTTACTCTTAATTTATTAATATTTTCGATTACTTTTTTAAAACAAATATTTTTAATTGTTGTAATTTATTTTTATTATTGTTTAAAGTTTTTTCATTGATGATATCTTTTCTGTTTTAAAAAGTTTTGCTTCAAGCTGCTAGATGTGTTATTTTCTGTTTATTTAACAGAAATCCATATCACTTTGTTAAAGTATTAGGTTATTGTTTCTTGCATTTGAAATTTTATTTTTCAGTAATTGCTAAAAGTAGTCATATATATATATATAAGAAAGTTAACATATATATATATTACCCATTTCTTTTTATGGTCACTTAATTATTGCTCTATTATTTCAGAGCTTGTTTAATGAAATGTAGATGTATTTATTTATTTATTTGTCCCTGATGAGATTGAAAAAAGTGTCTTGTCTAGTTTGGTTAAGATTTTTCTTCATTTAGTATTTTGTAAAATTTTCTTTTTTCTGTACATACTGCTATTTACATTTTTGAAGTTGTCTTTCCTTTGTAGTTCATTGTTGTCGAAAATTTGCTTTTGGTATGTGGAAGTTTATTGGTTTTTAGTCAACAATTTTATAGGTGCTGATTTGTAGAAGATTGTATATGTTGAGGATTAATATTAATGAACAGCAGTACAATTTCATACAGTTTACAATACTGTAAACAATTGCAATCTTTAAAAGTTTGTATATTACTAGGTTATTAAAAGTTCATTTCTGTCCACATGCCATGAGATATATTACAATTTAACTATTTAGTAGACTTGAGATTTATTGATAATGAATATTCTTTTTATCCTTTGGGGGTGTAGTTTAGTTTGTCAATGTAAATAAAATAAATCTTTTATTCTTATTGGTTTATAATACATTATGAACCATGTCAGGATTGTGTAGTTATGCTACTTCACAGATAAAAAAGAAATTTAACTACCCTAACATTTGTCAGGACGGATCGAAGGCAAATGATCCAAGAATATATTTTTAGAATGGTAAACCTTGATTATATTTTTAGAATAGTTACATGCAATGAGATTTTAGAGGTAACTTTGTGATTTTGTATTTGGATAACGTTTTCTGTTAATTTTGTAAAAAAATATTTGTGAAGGGGTAATCTTTAATTTATTATACATTTTTTTTTTTTTGTGAAAAAAGCTGTTAAGTTTTGATCTAACTACTTTTAGAATATAAATGGTTCTCACAGTACTGGAATGCATTTTTATAAATTACTTAACAAATAAGAGCATCATCAGCATGTGAACTTCATGAAATGAACTGTCAGTTTTATCTGTAAAGATTGCTTTGTAAAGAAGCAAATTAGTTTGTTTTAAATACAGATTGCTTTACATTTTAAAAAGTATTTTAATAATTATTTGTTTAAAAAAAATATTTGCAGTTTATAATAGCCCACTAAGTAATTGGCAAGATATTTTTTTTGTAATTCTTAATTTTAATCTAATTGTACCAGTACAATAAATTATCTGGAATGTTGGATGTGTTGCCATAGTTGATTAACTGCTCTTATAGTATGGGTTTAATTGCTGTATTTTAATTAAAATTTTGATTGTCGTTGAGAGTTATGTCTAAACATATGTTGCTGCCCCCCCTCACAATAGATTTATTATAAGATTTTGTTGCATTATAAGGTTTTTATAAAAATTATTATAATTCCCCAAATATATTGAAGCCCACAAAAATAAATTTATAACTAATTAAAATGATAAACATTGTTTAATTGTTATGTTAATAATATTTAATAATGGTATTTTGTTAATAATGTTTCATTTCTATATTTAATAATAGTTTTTGGTTGATATTACTTCATTTCTATATTTATAATAATATTTTGTTAGTATTATTTCATTTGTTTGTTAATAGTATTTAAATAATTCAGTCTTTGCCTAGTGGTCAGATTTTTAACTTACTAGAAGCTTATAGAGAGTACTTACTCTATTGTACTAGAAACAGTAAAGTTGTATGTTTATTTGATTATTATTTTTACTTAAGAATGAATTTTTATTTGGCAGTTGACATTTATTAAGTTTAGTTCTGAAATTAAAGTAATTATATTGGTTAGAGTTAATTGTATTTATAAATAATGAAGATATTTGTAATAGAAGCAAATCGATGTTCCTAGTATTTTCTAGAAAAACAGCTAATAGTATATAAACGGGTTGTGAGACCCATGCATTGGTACATTCATTGGTTGAGTCGTGTGACGTACATAGTTCTGAAAGGTTACATTCCGTGAAGTTTAAATTTTTTTCATGTAGATTTTGTCAAGCGTTGTCAATGTTTGTTTGTTGTTTTGTTAAATAAATTATTGTGTGGAAGTTTCATATGGTGTTGGTTAATTGCGAATCATCTTATCATTATAATTGGCGACCGTGATCGTATTGTTAAAATAATTGTGGAGAAATCCTATCGTGTTAAATATGAATCATTCACCTACATCAATTCTATTAGTGATACTATATTAAAGATTTCAATAATTTTTTATCATTATTAAACCAATATAATTGAAAATTTATGCTGTAAATGAAGCCTGGGAATGATTTTTTTTTTGTGAATTGTTCCTTTTTTTTACTGTGATTTACTGTTTTTAGCAAGCCTTGACATTAAATATAATGTGTAGTCACAGAAATCTTGGTTTAAGGTTAAACTTAAACTTAAAGGATTATGATTTTCGGTAGAGTAATTAAAAGTTTTAAATTTAATCATGAAACGAAACTGTAAATGTACTTGTTTATTTTTCCTTTACATTAACATCCTGATCTCATTAGTTTTGTTTTGTATATGTATCTTTATGTTTTTGATTATTCATTTATTGTTGGTATGTATTAATATTCAATTTAATTTTTTTTTCATGCATTATGTTTCATTCAGTTTCTTGTGATTTATTCATGATCATTTATTCTAAATTTTTATTTCTTTGATGAGCTTTTTCATTCATTTCATTCTCTGTGGGTTTCTGGAAAATTTTTATTAGTGGCTTTTTTATTTTATTTCTATCTACACATTCTTCTTGAGAAATTCTTACTGCTTCTATTTCCATGTTGATCTTTAAAATACTTTGATTTTGATTGCCAATCAATCAGCCATATCATTCTAAAAATAATATCTTTATGTTTCCACCCTTTATTTCAGCAAAATTTTTTTCAGAAGGTGAAATCTCGATGGATGAATCTTTATGTCTTGTTTTTACCCACATTTGTAACTTTCATATTACAAGGGTGAATAAAATTGAAACAGTAATTTTGCTATTCTACACAGCAAGCAGTTCTTAACTGGATAGTGGAGAGGGGGTTTAATGTTCAGTTTATTAGAGAGAAGGAACCAGCTTGGTTGGCTCCTGCACTCTGTTCTGTTGTCAGTACAGCCTTGAGTGAACAAGAGGTTCCATTGTGCATGATTTATAATCATAAAGTTTGTGACTTTTGAAGGTGTTAAACCCATGGAAATTATAACTCATTTAAAGGTATAGTTGGGGACGCTACACTTCCCCAGAACTGAGTGTATACATGAGCCAGACAATTTAAGGGCGGATGAGAAATTAGAAAATGAAAGTCATGGTTGATTCCCAAGGTCAAGTTTCACATCTGGCAACATCTGTGCCGTTTGAGAGCTTATCCAAGATGATAGCCAGTTCACTGCTGAAGAAATCACTTCAGAAGTGAGTATCAGCTATGGGAGTGCTTAATCCCTAATCCTAAGTCCAGATTTATCCTGTGATAAAACAGTGAAGAGGTCGAGGTGCAATTGATTGATTATACATCCTCAAACGTTTTATGAGCAAGTAATATTTAAGCTTCCAAATCGTTGTCAAAAGTGTGTAGATTGTGCAGGAGGCTACAAAGAGAAATGATGAAGATATGATTTGTGTGTATTATTAGATTTTATAAATTTATAAAAAAAAATTACCTTTTATATTTCATTCATTGAATATTCTTACTTCGATGTTATTGGTGCTGATAAGACATAACTGTTGATAAAAAAGTTGCTCATAGTACAATCAACTAACTCGCAAAATCATGTATGTTTTAGGGATATCAAGCAGTCTTTCTTATTAAATTTTTGTGACTAGGCTCAATGGTTTGTTATTACCCTCTACAAATATTGAAATCTTTGTACTATTCAGAACAAAATGTGTGGCATTTCTTGCTTCATGACAATGCATAGCAGTGCACTATTATTCAAATGACTATTTTATAGATTAATCATTCTCTATACAGTTAAAATCTTACCATTTGCTGATTTTATCAGTTTTTTCTGAATCCAAGGTGATCTTTTCTGGCTAACAAAATTTTTTTGAAAGCAGTGATCTGATATCAGGAAAACCATACAGAATTGATTGTTTTTAACAGTGTTCTGTGATGAGGAAATGCAAAAAATAATGCTGCTGTAATTATGAAGTCTATGTAGAAAAATAGATATAACCAATGATAGTCTTTTTCTTATTATTTATTTGAACTAGCTTTATTTACAACCTAAAATTGTACACTACAACCAGGTATGTATCATAACATTTTATATAAATTCTATAAAATTTTTATTTATTATTAAAAAAAAAGAAAAGTTTAATAATTGTTTTAAGGAAATTTTTTGTGAAAATTGTATGCAGATGATATAAATTTAGTGTAAAGATATATGTATAGTTACTCATAACATAACCCATAGTAATGTAAAACTCCATTATATGCCCAGCAGACATTGTGCTAGACATTGTTGACAAAGTATAAGTTCGTTAGAACTCATTAGTTGGTATTAATACTTTAAGCCTGCTGTAGCTGTACTACAATGTCTGCTGGGCATATGAAGGAATTTATTTTCCTAATATTATATATGAAATTAGAACATTTAAATTAAAACATTCATTACTCTTTTGACATTTAATATTTAAGGTTAATTATATGAGGGTAGCAAGCAATAAGTTTTTACAGTATGTTAATATATGAAGTTAGTTACCTAACCTTAACCTGAAATCTTATCGTAAGCTGGAATTTAATTTAAACTTGAATTAAAAGTAATAAAATATAATGACATACTACCATGAATGAAAAATGATTCATTACTAAACAACTAATTCCTTCTTATAGAAACTTACAAAACTGAGTTGTGTTTGTAGCAGATGTAGTAAATACAACATCTGGGCGTATAATGGAGTTCAGCTGTAACAATTTACTAATTACTTTATAAACTGTTTTTGAGAAGTGTATATTTGAGTTTTTACATAGTCCAAAGCATTTATTAAAGATTCTTCAGTTTCCAAAAGCTCGCCATTCCTGAAGCTTTTCCAGATATTGGTGAACCTTTCAGTTGTAATGGATGCATATATATAGTTTAATTATTGATTATATTTATGTTTTTTGTTTCGTATTTATTAACGGTCTAATCATTTTTTTTTAGGTGCTTTTCTTGAAGAAAACATCCCAATTAATGAACCAGGGGTACTTGAGAGGTTGCTAAAAAATGATGCTGATATGGATGATATTTCTAGCTCAGATAATGCAGATGCAGATAATGCAGATATGATAAATATTGATCTTCATAACAGATTGTTAAAAGCACAGACAAATAATCAGCGAAGATTCAGATGCCATTTTTGTGAAGAACCAAACTGTAAAACAGGCCCTCACTGTTATGATGCTTTACAGGTATATATTTTTATTTTTTGTTGAATTGTGTTATGTTATGGACTTTCAGCAAAGGTGGTTTGTTTGATGTGCAGGGTTAATGATTGTGTTTGATTTCAAAAGGATCTTTTAACATGTACATTAAAAAGAACTGTACTGGTGATTCTAAATTCCATGGTAATTTTTATGGAGATGATTCAGTAGCTAAAAATTAAGAAAAAAAAGTTCATGTAAAAACATAGGTCAGAAAAGGTTTGTTAGCGAGTTTGGGCTCACGAAATGCTTAGCCCTGTTTTTTGCTATGTCTGTGAAATAAAATTACTAAATTTGGGGAACGAACACAAAAAGACGTGTTTTTTTTAATAAAAACATGTAAAACACGAAGAAGGTTTGTTGGGAAATACAGGTTTGGAATAAAATAATTTCATTAATTTACCAGTAAACAAATTAAAATTTGTGGTTAACTTTGTAGAGAATTAAAATTCTTTTCTTAATTCTGAGAAAATATGTAATTAACATCTATTAAAATTAAAGACAAATCTGCAAACTTCAACGTAAATGAAAAACAAAACTTACAAATTGGATTGAAAAAGTTATATGATAAACAGAAAAATTTACATACAAATGCTAAAAATTTAAAAAATAAATTTCAAAGATGTCCTTCTAAAATGTATTAAACATTTAATTTTTCATACGTTGGCAGTAACAGGATGACCAGCAGTTAAGTTTAATGTTTATGGTGTTTATGTTGATGTTTGGTCTGTCATTCACACTGGGTGGTACCAGAAATATTGTTTGTAAATAAAGGTCATTCCCAACAAAAACTTGTAAATACAAGTCATTTCCAACATACTTTTTTGTTTAGTGTGTTATGTAGTCTTTGTGATAATCTCATAGGCTCTTTTTCCTTACCACCAAAGCTGATTGGACAGTGATACTTTCATTTTTTGTAAGTTTTGATGGAACTCTTGGAAGATATTCTTAGAGTTCTAATAACTAGACATGTAATAAATTATCAAGTTCATTCCAATATTGTCGTAAAAGTAAATAAATGTAATTTTATGGTAATTGTAATACCAATGGTATTTTCTACCATAGTTTGGTGTGTTCAATTCTTTCATATGCCAGATGATCTAAAACCAATTAAAATTCATAAATTCACTGGTTGAGACATTTGTATTTTTCAATATTTTGATGTTGCATAGACTATTTGATATTTGTAAAAAGGGTTTCAGTCTGCAAGTTAAAATTTTTAATGGAAATTTAGTTCTTTGTTATGTAAATTTATTGGATTCTGAACCTATGTCTGTTTTAAGATATGAATTGATAAAAAAATGATCATTTTACTTTATGATTTCATATTATTTCAGGGTACATTCAAAACATTTGCAAGATGACTTAGATTTTAAACTTGGGTGTTAATATTTCAACTAGATATATTAAATTGTCAAAAGCTTTTCTAAAGTTCTTATTGTTCTTAAAAAAATGAATGTATAATGAGCAGTTCATGTCATCAGTACAAAAATTTCTTAAACAAAAACAGTTACTAGAAAAAGCATTGTTACTTTTAGACAACAGTATGGGGCACCCAGATAAAGAAGACTTAGGAAGTAAAGATGGATTTATCCATGTCCTATTTCTTTCACCAAATGTTATAGCTATCACTCAGCCACTTGATCAAAATATAATCCAAATGGTTTAAAAAATTACACACAGTCTATTGTATAGTCTAATGAGTAATTAAAATGCCTGTTTTAAGGTGTTAAAAGAAATAAATATTAAAGACATCATGTTTGATCTCACACAAACATGGGAAATGAATGCTGCCAAAACTGAAGTGTGTTTTTGGAAAAATTTGTGGCAATTTCATTCTCTTTTACATTTAAATAAAGAATGCAAAAACCAGTGGAAATAAACAAATAGCGACCACATCTGAAAATAGTGATTTCAGTCATAACACTGAAATAAACAATATTAGGGAGTCACTAGCCCAACTGTGCAGTCAGGAGAACTAAGAAGGGCTAACACAAGAGGACATAAATGAATGATTGACTGGAACTGAAGAAGAAAATTATCAATTGATGATCAACTGAGAGGTAATTAAAGATGTGTTGCATCAGAGCCAAGACAGTGTTGACAGAAAAACATGACATTTTCACCATTGATTAGTACCATAGGTTACAAAAGTGCTTTGAGTGCATTTTTAACATGTGTATCAAGCAGGCTGAAGAAAATAAAGTGGCAGCTCCCGATATTTTAACAATGAAACATTTGCAAGAAAATATTCTTAAACTGTCAAAGCAAAAAAAAAAAACAAAGATTATTTACCAGTATTTTTCTGCTATATTATTAATTCTATTATTGTTATTTTCTTAATAAAATTACATCATTATTCAAAATAATAAATGCAAATGAAAGTATGTGACGCTTTCTGTTGGTTATTCTATTGAAATTAGGGTAATTTCAGTAATCCAACAAATTCTGGTAATCTAACACAGGGCTGCCTGATGTGATGGAAAATCAAGAGCCAAAAACGTTATCAAAAAATGTGATGAAGATGACACTGACCCAGGAGAACATCATAGCTCAAAGTGAAAATAATTTATTTTTAATATTGTTTGAGCCATATCAAACACAAAAGAGTAATCATCCTAGAACAATTTTTATTGTTTGAGCCATATCAAACACAAAAGAGTAATCATCCTAGAACAATTTTTCAAATTCTTTTTATCTGAATACATTTTCCTGCAACCACATTCACTAGGGCACCTCCTATTACTACTCCCAAAACAGAAGAAACATTTGAGTGCAAGGCATTATTAATTTTCCCAGTCATTGGTCCGAAGCAGCTGAAATCATGTTTATTTTAATTATTTGATTAGCAGCAGATATTACCAGACTCATCAAATCGAAAGACAGAGCAGAGAAAACCACCACATCAATATTTAAAGAATGAGTTTTATACAATACTAGTTTTCTTTATTATGTACAAATGTAAAAGAGAATGAAATTGTCACAAATTTTTCCAAAAGCGTGCTACTGTTTCAGCAGGATTCTTTTCCCATGTTTGTGTCAGATCAAACATGATGTCTTTAATATTTATTTCTTTTAAACATTTGAAAATAGCTTTATTTTTTATTACTTATTACAATATACAATAGACTCTTTTTGTAATTTAACCATTTGGATTATATTTTGATAACGTGGCTGAATGATAGCTATAACATTTGGCGAAAGAAATAGGACATGGATAAATCCTTCTTTACTTCCTAAGTATTCCTCATCTGAGTGCCCCATACTGTTGTTTAAAAGTAACAATGTTTTTTTAGTAAGTAGTGTTTGTTTTTCTTTGATGATTTCGTCAGAAAGAAGAGTGTTTGGAATGTTCCTGGATAAACCAAGCATAAATTGCATCTTCCAATAACAGGAATACATCAGATTTGAATGATTTCTTATAATTTTTACCATCAACATTATATTTTACAAATTCTCCTTTTTTTACTTGATATTTTTTGCTAGTCATAAATTTTGCACGTCCAATTCTGTATAATGAAGCTCTGTCATAATTTTTTTGTCTTTGTCAATATTTTTAAGTATTTATGCTGTTTGTAATAAAATTAACATGATGTGTGTATGTTTTTGTGGATAGACAACTTCAGAACTGAAAACAGTGAAGTTCAGATACTGTTTAAGATATGGAAAACTAGACACATTAAAACAATTATGACAAACGGCATATGATCGTGCGATATTAAGACTTATAGTAAGATACTGTAAGAAGTTTAATGCCATCTGTAGACCCCTGTACTGTACAAGTTGCCAGCCAGCAGTACCATTTGCTCAGTTGCCAACACGATTAATGACATAGGTTCAGAAGTACTGTACTATAATTTGTTAGAGTATTCCATGTAACCACAGTCTACTTTCTTAAAACATCATATTTATCACATGGCCATGATGACTGTTTGATTAGTTGTGACAGTGTGTATAAAAGTCAGAAGTATAAAAAAAAATTTGTTGCATTATAAAAATTGTCTCAGCAGTCAGATAAAAAGTGATGGATTACTGGAGATTTTGAACTAAAGAATGTAGGATTATCGAGAGTCGACTAATTTAAAAATTATTTTCTTGGTGCAATGAATTTTTCTCTTACTAGATGATTTCATTAATGTTACTTCAGAGAAATAATCAATTTAATTAAAGAGCTAATGAATGAACTTACATCTAAGAAATTCATAGCTATTAATAAAACACAACCAATAAAAGTCTATACTTTGTTTACAGTTCTTTTTACATCAGTACTTTCTTGTCTGTACTTGGTTCATAAATGCTGTTACTGATGGAACTGTGACAGTATAATGTTAAAAGAGTAGTGTAATGCTCAAGGTCAATAAATTTCCTGAAAAGTTATCTTGCCTTTTCTCAGTGTAAGATGAATTCATCTTTATATATCTAATAAAAACTACCTTGGACAAAAAAGAAATCTTTCTTTGAAGAAAGATTCAATTGAGAAGAAGCTTCAGTTCTTCTTTGGCAAGAAATAATAAAATTAGAAAAATAAGAAACTTGGTAGTGTATTATTGGGAAATAGTGTAGGAGAGATGAAAGTGGGGTGTATGATATTTGTATATATGTCTAAATTTTTATTGATAGTTAAAAAGTAAAATAACCTGTTTATTCTGTCCGGGGGCAACTAACACTGGATTGTGACATTTGAGAGTATCTATGTTTGAATTATCAAACCTGAAAACATTTAAGATAAATAAAAAATAGCTCTGCTATATTTTCATTTTATATATGCTCACTTAGAGTTTATTGTTTGTTAGTTTAAAAATTTATGTATCAGTTTGCCTGCCTCGGTCAACAAAAATATAATTTTTTGAATATTTGTAAGCCAATTAGTAATATTTTTACCTACAGTTAGATCTGAATTTAATGATTTGATAAAATACTTTTTTAAATAAGAGGTTCTTTTTTCCTATGTATTGAAAATGTTCGCTAAATCTACAATTAGATGAATTTTAATGTTTCTGTTTAGACAAATATTTACAGATAATTAATTTTTATGCAATAATTTTTTACCAGTATGAAATATGATATTAAAAATTATTTTGAAAATTTTGTCTAACTCATATTCCATATTTTTTTTGTTCCTTGTTTAGTGTTGGTCAGCTCATTCAAGAGATTCAGCTGGAGTAGAACGATTTTCACGTGGTTGTACTAAACTGGCAGATCATGTTCCATTTTACTGTGGTACAGGCGCTGGAACAAATGGGGCTGCACATCATGGTCACATTAAAAAGCAAGCTGTTGAACAGTATAATGTTAGTTGTTGTGCAAGTGATTTCTGTAATAACGGCACTTTTCCTTTGCTACCTCCTGTCACGTTCAAAGGTAAAATTAAATGTTATCTTAAATATTTAGTTCATTGAAAGTTTATTCCATGACAGATA
>JAAAKQ030371909.1:31629-47113 GCA_010016005.3 Zanna intricata
AAACTAATTACTAGATGAACTGGCACAATCCAAATAAAACACATCTTTTGATTAAATATTAATTACATGACTTCATTGTTGTCAGCAATAACATCAACTAAAGTCAGATGAAGTACAGCAGCAGTTATTATGTGTCCAAAAATAATAACTTGGTCACCAAAACACTGTAATAGAAAAACCTAAAAAACTAATACCAATAGTAATGGCTGTAATATATACAAATGGTAATAGCAGCAGAGTTGGATTTGTTCTTACAAATTTTTTTTGTAGTGTGTTTATGTTTTCTAAATTTTTATTTCTTTTTTGTACTTGTCTGTTATAATGTTAGAATTGTGTACAGACTGATTATGTGGAATCCCTCGAAATTGTACTCTTGAAAGTCGACTATTGGTATCAGTTTTTAGGGTTTTCTTTAACTCTGTTTTGGTGGTTAAGTTGTTATTTTTTAAATTTAATTCGCACAGTGAACAATATTTTGATGAATTATTTGAATTTTTAAAAAATTATGTATATCTAGATAAAGATGTGCTGTGAGGGTTTTATCTCTTGTATTTGGATTGTGATCTTGTTAGTTAAATTCTGCAATTACTTGTAGATTAATCTTTATTATAATGAGTTAACAGTGCAGTTTAAGTTTACGTGTAGTAAGTATCAGTATCTATTTGTTTTTCCTATGCTTTTTCTTTTTTACCTCAATGTTTGTTAGTAAGTAACTGCAGTTGCTTGTGATTGTAAATAAAATGCAAATTAGTCTGATTTTTTAAGTAAATTTTTTTAAAAGTAGTATAATAATATTATGAAGTGTTATATGTTTAAGTAATAAAGTATTTTAAGTGTTGTATAAATCTTAATTTCTAGTATTGAGTTGGATCTGAAAAATACAAATATAAGTTCAATCAGTTGTAAGGATATTATATGATGTATCTGATATTGTATTGTTACAGTTCATTGAAATAGAGGGAAATAATTTTAATTTGGAAAAAAATTGATTTTGAGAAATAAATATGAGCAATTATATTGTGTTGTGTTAAATCTTTTTGATAAAATCTTAAATTTTATCATCTGTGTATTTATTTTCTTTATTACAGAAAATTCTCAAAGTGATCCCTCTTCATATGTCATGAAGTTAACACTTGCTGTATTTGGTCCGGTTTTAATACTTGGTATTTTAGGAACTGGCATAGTTCTATTAATGAGACGAAAGCATCGTAAACGACTAATGGCTGTAAGATTATTACATTGTGATCCTGAAACGTACAGTGGAGCAAGTGATGATTTATTGAGAGTTACAGCTGCTGGGGATAGTACTTTAAGGGTGGGTATATTTTTATTTGAGATGCAATTACTTCTCTGCAGTTGTATTGATAATTTACATTTTGGAAGATTTTTATTTAATCTACAATTTTTATTTGCTAGTACTTTTGTTTTAGTTGGTATCAACTGCACTTTCATTGTATTCTTATTTAATTTAAATGTTATATATAGAATTCAAGATGTAAAATATAAAAACTAATGTTCTTCATTTATATAATGGTTCCCAAATCAATCTGTGCACTTAAAAAAAAGCATCTGGATCTCAATCAGTAAAATATGGTTTAACTTGTTTCTTGATATTATCAGCATTGAAAGTAATAGCTGATCTCATGTTTCATTGTTGACAGTATCTTTTATTTTCATAACCATTGAAGCTTTTGTATAACCTTGTTTCCGTTGTTTGACAATGATTTTAACATTTAAAGCACTTTTCTTCTTTTTTTTTTTTTTTTTTTTTTTTTTTGGATTGAAAATGTGTTTCATTGTTAGAAGTGAGTACACAGAGTACATGAAGGAAATGTTTTATTCAAAGTTTCCAAATATTGGTGTCTTGCATCACAGTGCTGTGTGAAACTTGATAAATAAGTTCTGAGAAACTGGATCTGTCAAAGACCTGAAGAAAGTTTATTCTGAGAGAGGAAAGATTGAATGACATTTCTGATCACATTGCTCAAAGTTTAAAAAATATCAGAAAATTAGCACAAGCAAAAATTTCAAAGTAAGACACTGATTATTGATTAAAAATTTAAAACTGCAAGAACACCAAATAACTGCAGTTAACAATATTCAATACTACTAACTGGCAATATTCAATGTATTGAATATTGCCAGTTTTTTTTATTAATGAAAAAAGAAACATTCTTAAGGTAAAATTTTTTTCCAGATGTTTCATTTATTGGGATATGTCAGCAGCCAGAACAGTTGGGTGTGATATCTGAATATTCCTAACATGAGATCCTGTAACACAACTACTATATGACAAAAAAATTTTATTTTGTTGTGCTATATAAGTAAGCAGATAATCATTCAGTTTTCTAGAACAAATTAAACTCAGAACATTATTACAATAAAATAATTTATTCTTTCTTTAGCCAACTAAATGAGAAAAAAATTGCTGAATTTTACTTCTAATAAGACGGCATAGTGGCACACTGCCATTTTGCTAAAATTTGCTACCTGAAGTTTTAAGGTTAGGCTCATTTTAAAGCATATTTTACCTCCTAGATCCCAGACCTTGCATTTAAAGATTTTTATTTATGGGGAACAATGAAAGGATCTGTACAAGAACAATTCTCATACCTTGGATGAACTAAATTTTGCATATACAGTCACTCCTTTGGTGCTTGAGTGTGTATTTTAAACACATTAAAACATATTCAGGCATGTCTGGAGGCTAATTGTGACTATTTTGAGTAATTTGTTTTGATAAAAATTCATTGAAGTAAGTATTATTCCTTTATCATTTTCATCTCATTATAATGTAATGTTCGTAAAAATTTGTGATCAGTTTCTAGACACCTATTCCATAAGAAAAAGATATTTAAGTTTTATTTCTGTAGTTTATTACTGTTCTTGTATTTCTAGCTGGTGAGTTTCTCATTTATCTAGGAGTTAAGTTAATTTACTGACATATTTAATTAAATCAATTTTTGTTTACCTGAAAAAGTATGTTTTTATTCATTTACATTTATTTTTCCATTTATAATAATTCTGTTCAGATAAAACACACTTTCTCTAATTTTCAGCACATTAAATTTTGTTCAAATATTTACTCAAATATTGTTGTCATAAATGGTGGTTTGTTTGTTAGTTAAAAGAAATTATGAAATAGCATATAAAAAGTGTTTCTATGTATATTTTTCTTGTTACAAAATATCAATATATGTAAAATGTGTACTTATACTACAAATAGCATTACCATGTATTTATGTTAAACATTGTTTAACTTACCTTTTCAGTTCACCTTACCTTTTCAATTCTCACTTTTTATTGTAAACAAAAAGTTCAGTCATAGAGAAATGTTGAATAATTGTTGTGGCTTATTTTCGTTGGATTAAAAATAATTGAAATATGATATTGTTCAAAGTGTAACATTTTAACATTGTCCTTGTATGCTTCTTTTTTTGTGAGACAATCAAATAATATTAGTAAAAAAAGGCAGATTGTAAATTCTGTGATGCTAAAAATAATTTACAATGTGTGTTAGAAAAGTACAAGAATTATCATTTTTTTGAGACGTACCTATAACATAGTGAGTCTTATATCCATTTTATATTCTCATATAAAATGCACAATTCCCAACCACTGCCATTACTACTTCAGGAAATACTCTTGGTAGGCATGTAATTTGGAATTGCATGTAAATCTATCTGCTAATTTCTGGAGTTGTCTGAAATTGCTCTTTTAAAAAGGATTTCAGTTGAGGAAAGAAAGGTCTGCTGGAGCCAATTCAAGTGAGTAGGGTTGATAAGAAAGCAAAACTGCCTTATTTTTGCCCCAAGAGTCAACCATCAAGATCAGTGTGTGACTTGGTGAACTATCATGATGGCAGATCCAAGAGTTATTTCTACAGAGTGTGTCATAAAATTCTCCTGGGACTTTCATATACTATTCTAATCATGAAAATGTTCATTAACATTTATATAAATCATTTAAACATTTGTCGTAAAATACTTTATTTACAGATTATGGTTAGTGAAAGATTTCATTTGGGTTTCAGCTATCCCGATGGAATGAGGTTGCATTAAATTTTTGGGACATTAATTAAGGAGGAGAATTAGTGATTTTTTATAGTTTTAGACCCGAAAAATTGGGTCAAATAGGTTCCAGAATGATATTTGCCGAAGATTTTGAGAAATCTGGGGTGAATAACAATAAATTGGGAATAAAAAACCCTGTTTTTCTTTTTACATACTATAAACTTTTTAAGTGGGTAAAAACACATAAAACCTTTAATCAAAACCTGTGGAGAATTTAATTCTGATTATAATGGTTGAATTCTGATTATAAGATAAGTTGAATAAAACAAATAAAAGTTAGAAAAATTCTAATTTTATTTAGGAACAGCGTATTACTAAATCTGTGTTAAAAGTACTTATTTAATGTAAACAAAAACCAAATTCTTTGTTAGCGATGAAAAAAATTTGTAAAAGAAAATTTACTGATAGAAGTAGCTTTTAAAAGTTGTATTTTAAACTGGAAATTACATAATTGTAAAGTAAAAATAGATTAAAATTACTTAGGTAATCTTATGTTAGTAATCTTATTGTTAAGTGATCTTATTTTTAATGACAGAGATCAATAAATTGTTTGAAAAATTGTTATTTCAAAGTTGGCAATAAAATAGCAACAGCTGTTCAACAAAGCGTAATACTGAATTAGTGTTTCTGTAAGGTACATTAAGTATATTGGGTACTGCCATCAACTGTGTTGTCATTAGCGAAGGTTTTCTGTGAATTTTAATTTGAATGGGATCAATTTGCCATTGAAGTAATGTCATACTTTTTACAACAGAAGAATATTCTGATATAATATTCATTTTGCGTGTGTGAAATGGTAATGCTACAGCTGCTGCAGTAGAATATGAAATACATTTTCTGAATCGCAAGATTCCAGATCCTAAAACAATTAGCGCACCTCTTCACAAACTTCAGGAAACAGATTCACTACCTAGTATTTGTACCAGCTTTGAAAGATCTGCCTAACACAATGCTGTTATTGATGAAATTATTATCGATGTAGTTCTGCATAGTCCACAACTTCTTTCTAAGCAGATTAGAGTTTCGCCTTCAGTGGTTTGGAAGACATTTTAACAAAACAAGTTTATTATTGTCATAAACAGCTACACCCAGGAGATGATCTGTTTCATTTGGAGTTCTGCAATTGGTGGAATACAAATTGACAATTCTACAAGTATGTTTTGTTTACTAGCAAGACAAATTTCACTTAATATTGCATCAACCACTTATACAATAATCATATATGGGCAGAAGTAAATCCTCAAGAAATGGTGGAAGGTAATTTTCAACACAGTTTTAGCATCAATATATGTTGTAACCTATTTCATAATCAGCTCTTGGACCATTCTTATTATCTCGTTGCCTAAATGCTGGTCTAATTGAATTTTTATCAAGAAGAATTACTGCAATTGTTTGAAGATGTTTCTGCAGCACTGAGGTGCTAAGTATACTTTCACTACGATGTCAGATTTCTACACTTCTCTTGTGCGTTTCCACTTGCTTAAATCATCATTTCCTTGAGAAATGAATCAGTCATGGAGGTCCATATTCCTAGCCACTAAGATCGCCTTATCCAATACCTTCAGATTTTTGTGTCAGGATGGACAAAAAAACATTGTATGCAAAACAAAAGTACGTTCTTGTGAGGAATTGATTTTCTGCATTATGGATGTGGTTGAGCATTTAGGGACAGCTCTGAAGAACTATAATGAGCAACAAAAGCTTGTCAAGAAATGTGTTGAAAACAGTGGGCTCATTTTTGAACATTTATTTTAAACTCTTACGTATTACACACTTTGGTATAGTGTAGTATTTCTAAATAAAATTAGAATTTTTCTAACTTTTATTTTGTTTTATTTAACTTACCTTATATTCATTTACCCATTAGATTCTCTACAAATTTTGTTCAAGAGTTTTATTTGTTTATTATCCATTTAACAGAGTTATTGTATGCCAAATATGAAAAACAGGATTTGATACTCAAATTTATTGATTTCATCCCAGATTTTTCAAAATTACTGCAGATAGAGTGCTGGGATCTATTTTATTCGATTCTTCAGATCAAAAACAATTCTGCCTCATAATGAAATGTCCTCAAAATTTCAGTAAGACCTAATGTCATTGGGGCAGCTGAAATCCATCCACGTAAAATCTTTCACTAGCCATAACTTGCAAATGAGGAATTTTAAGATTTATATGAACTACCATTATTTTCATGGATATATTAGGTTATGAAAGTTCCAGGAAAATTTTGTGATTACACTCTGTATACAACTCGGGTCCTTTTCTTTTGATATTTTCTCTCTAATATTTTAAGATATTAATATAATAGTAGCAGCTCACATGGATAAATTAAAAGCTTTTCTCGACTTTTGATGATAACACCATTAATGTCAAAAACAAATTTGTAAATGCAGTTTTTGCATTTGATGTGACTTGCTTACATTTGGTCTTGTCACGTTTTTTACTGATTTTGTCCAGTGTAAGTACTTCCATGATGATATGGTAGTCTTTCTGATCCATTAGCCTGGTACAAATTTTCCGTATCTACCTGCTTTTTAATTTTAAAATTTAAGTAAAATTTTAATATTAAAAATAAATTTCATTTTAAATGTGGATCATTATCTGTTGACTGATGATTAAAATTGCTTAACCATTAGTATCAGTGTGTATGACACATGCAATGGTCACCATAAACTGGCTCAACTTATAAAATACGATTTATCATACATCTTACTATCATACTTCCTGCTTAATGTTATTATCTTCAAAAAAAAAAAAAAACAAAATTGTATTCATCTATTAACTTAATTTTCTGTTTGGTGTGTGAAATTATAGTTTTATAAAATTATTTTAATACAAATAAATTTTAGTTTTAATTTAATAATTGTTGTATATGTTTATATTGTAATAAATAATTTCATATATATTTGTTGAAATTGATACCAAAAAATGGTTTGATTTCTAGATTATCATCACATTTTCATATTAATTTACTTTCTGTAAGCAGTTGCTCAGAAGCTTGTGTTAAAGGAAAAGTTAGAAAATAAATTATTGTTTCTCTTTAATAATATTTTCATCTGTTTTCATTAGGAAATCTGAATTTAAGTTTATACTTTTGAACTATTATTGATTGCAGGAGTATTTAGAGCAGTCACTAACATCAGGATCAGGATCTGGTTTACCATTGTTGATTCAGAGGACATTAGCAAAACAGATATCGTTAGTAGAGTGCATAGGTAAAGGACGGTATGGTGAGGTCTGGCGAGGAATCTGGCATGGTGAGAGTGTAGCAGTTAAAATATTCTTTTCTAGAGATGAGGCTTCTTGGACTAGAGAAACTGAAATATATAGGTCTGTTTTTGTTGATTTTTTTTTTTTGTGTAATGTCAAATGATATTGATTGGTGGTTTTCATTATCTGTTAAATGTCTTAAAACATTTTTTTAAATTAAAACTTTTTAAGATTATTATTAATTTTAGTTCAACTTTCTTAACTTTAAGCTGTAATTCTTAACTGTGGAAACAGTTCACGTTTGGTTACATGCCTGTAGGGTAGGAATTTTATCCTTGTTTCACGGCCTTCTGTTTTTTAAGATGTCACAGTGGATATATTACCTGTGTTTTGCAACTGTCAGGCTGAATTTTGTGCTGTTTACCACCATGTCTAGAAGCAATATTATTTGTTCTCTGTTATGAAACACCTTTTATTGTGAATTGTGAAACAACAGGGTAAAACTGTATTGTTGTATTGTGTTAAATTTCCTTCTTTTGATACCAAATTTAGTTTAATAAGCTTGAATCTTTTGTTAATACAAGATAATTTGAATCATCTGCTGTGTAAAGTCATTTTAATGTAGTGGTAGAAGTTGGGATGATAAAGAAATTAGAGGAATCTGTTTGAAGAAAAAGTAATCCATATTTATGATATTTTGAATATTAAGTTGCCTTTTAATAAAACTCAAGCTGTCAACTTACCTTAAAAAATGTTTTGTTTTATTACATGCATTAGTTTTTCAAACCATCATTGGCCTTGAAATACAGTTTTACAGTTTCTTCATATTTAGTTTGAAATAGTCAGAGAGATAGATTATGTCAGAAAATTGATGTAATAATCTTATTTGTGCCATTAAGACCACCGCTAGTAGTCATTTTTTCATGCTTTTCTTTAACTCGCCATCATTCCACAATTCACACTTTCACGGTTTCTGTATGTTTTGGTTTTGCACATGTTTCGATATATTTTAATGTATTAATAATATTAACTTAACTTTCGTAGATTATTTAACAGTTATTTATATTCAATATAAATAGATTGAATAACAGTTTTTATTAAAAACATTGTAATTATGTAATATGCAAAATTTAAATGTAATTAATTAAATAAAAGAATAAATAAAATTTTAAAAACATATGTTTGTAAAAAAACTAACACCCGTGACAATCGCAGTTTTATGTAACTATAATGTATTTATGTTTGTACATTATGTATAGATTTTACATTTATACATTCACCAGTGTCAATTTTAGACTGTAGTTTTTAGTGTCATAGTGCAGTTTTTAGTGTAGTGTAATTAGTTGGTACTTAAGTCTATAATAGAAACTTACTGCGACAAAAATAATATTAAAAATATGCTTTTCTATAACTTATCTAAACATCATATTAAAAAGTAACAAAATAATATTTTCAAAAGTAAGGACTACTGAAAAATTAAGTTTGTGAATTATCCAGCAAACATAAATAGAAGATAATTTTGTTTTCAACAAAATAATATATGTAAAGTTGTATAATTTTGCAAGACCACATGAAAAGCATGGGGGACTCTTTCATCTTCAATATATACATACATTTTTTAAATATGACAAAGGGTTTGATGCAAAATGGAAATGATAGCTTCAATATACAATATCTAGTCAATCTCTTTGGATGAACTGAAATTAAGGTGCAAAATAGAAATGAAGTTGTGCCCCATGCTTTTCATTGTGATTTTGCAAAAACAGACAACGTTATACATATTATTTTGTTGAAAACAATATCTTCCATTTATGTTTATTGGGTAATCCCCAAACTTAATTTTTCAGTAGTCATTTACTTGTGAAAATAGTACTTTTTAGTACAGTGTTTAGATATAGAAAAATATATTTAAAAAAATATGTTTTTATTATGTACTAATTATTGTTTTATCTAAATATAGCCAATACCAGTGATGACTAAAGCATTATAATGTTTTGTAATGTGGCCAGAGGCATTCCACTGAACTGTAATTGCTTCTCATTTATTGAGGCTTAAAAAGTTTATTTACAGAATTGACGTCTGACTGCCGAAATTGCCGTTCTGTATATAAAGTGGGATAGTCCTGTAGTTTAAGAGGACTTCTGCAAACAAATTAAGCATAACTTTATACAGTTAATAACTTAAACATAAATTAGAACATTTTAAAAGAGCCCTCATCACTTAGTTTGGTCTATAAATAATGGTTTGCTGGCTAGTATTTACATAATTTTTTCAGAAGGTATTGAAAATAATGTCCATCCACTTCTTTGCACTTTTCAACACATTTGACTATATTTCTGGCAACTCTTGTTAGCTGCTACCCTGTCTATTTCCTGTATGGGATTGGTAATGTTGTCTTCAGTTTCTGCAGGATGTACGGAGTACTCCTATAAACAGTTTTTTTTAAGTAACTCCAAAGAAAGAAGTCTGGACTAGTCAGTTCAGGTTGTCTTGGGAGGCCCCAATCCTTTAGAAATTATTTTTTCACCAAAAACATCTTGTAGCTTTTCCATACTAGAATGAGCTGAATGTCAAGTGGTGCTGTTCTATTGCAACTAGCAGTCAAGCTCATTCTCTTGCTATAAGGCTATAAACTGTTGGATAATTTACTGGTAGTTGGCAACATCCAGAGTTTTTTTTTTTTTTTTAAACAAGAATCCTGCTATTTGTCACCTTGAAACGACACGCCTGTTTTTGTGGGTGTAGGTGAGAGTCAAATAAAATGTTTGTGTTTTCCATTTCCCTAAGTCTGTTAGCTCTGCGTATTAACAAACTTACCAAGCTGAAACCATGCTTCACCTGTGAAAAAAAACATCATCTAAAGTTCTAATGTTGCCTCTAATGAAATACTTGAACCATTGACAGTAGTGAACCATTTTAGCACAATTAGCGTTAGTTATTTCATGGAAAACTTGCATTCGATACGGTAACATTTCAGCACTCTTCTCATTTTAGGGTTGGTTGAATCTAGTGAAGTCTTCTTTTCCTGGATTAGTGTATGCAAAAAGTTATAAGGAGATTTCATAACTGCTGCTTTAATGTCTTGGATGACTTGCATCGTTAAAACTGACTTTTGTCAGGCACATTTCTGGTCTAACACTGAACCTGTTTCACAAAATTTTTTAACTAACCTATGAATAATACTTTTACTGGTGCTTCATTTTCAAATCTCTCTCTGACCTTTCACTGATACACAATGTGAGATTTTGTCTCTAAATAAGTTTTCATCACATACACACATTTTTCAGTAGTTAATTACATTTCAACAAACAGCAAAACACAATTATACAACCTTGTTCAAAAGTCATGCTTGACAGAGACCTGGTAATACTCATATGTGCAGGAAATAAACAGCTTTCCATACTCTAGTTCCAGTCATACCATCATCTCCCATGTTTTTTACCCATCTCACACCAATATAGCTCAAAACATTTTAACAAAAATAGGCATTTAGTATAAACTAGAGAGTGATTTTAAATCTCTGAGCTCTTTTTAAGTCAAACGCTATATATTATAAAACACATCTATCATGACACAAATTTATTTTATTTTAGTCACAACTAAAAAAAAATACTGTAGCTATAAAAAAAATTGTTAAAGACTCTTTATTTTAATTACTAAATAGTGTTTTACTAATAAATATATGAGGGAAGCAGTGAAGTAACACTACTGCACACATTTATTTACAAAATATTTTTATTTATTTTATTTAAAATTTACTTTAATAGTTATTTATTACAATATAATAAAATACAGATAAAATAGAAAATATAAAAATATAAATGCAATAAATCATTTTTCTAATCATTTAATACATATGAAGCCTGCTCTCAAAAGTAGATACTTGAGCCAAGAGCAAGATTAATGGTAAAGGTAGACTAAGCAAGCATAAAATCATATCAAAATCATAATTTACATTTAGAACATTGTTACTTAAATACCATTCAAAGTAGAAAGGAAATAATTTATAGGAACTAAAATTAGATTATGAATAAAATAAAAACACAATATAATTTATTATATTCAACACATTCACCAAATAATAAACAATTCATCAAAATATCTTAAATACAATAATAAACTAAAATAACATCCTACAATATCTTATTTCTTGTTATGTTTAAAATATCTTAACTTTTTAATATCTTAATCTTTTATTCACTGTAAAATGAACAACCATAAAGTTGTCTAAAATAAAATTTTACCATTTGAAATTGTGTTCTTTCTACTTTCCATTATAGTTACAGGTTTAAAAAAAGGATTATGAATGTTTGTTCCAAAGTTGAGAGTACTGTTCATGCCTCAGCTGGGGGCCCTACTCTTCTGGTGTGAAATAGGAATCATTTTATTAATTGTAATATTGAATCTGCTGACTGTTTTAAAATAAAATATAATAGTTTGCTATATAAATCAATTTTCATTTTTAATAAAAGTATATCAGTGGTTGTTTTTTTTTTTTTCATATAATTATATATTTGTGGTTAATACTAAAGTATTTCATAGGTAAAAATGTATCTGAATCATTAAACCATAAGATGACTTCAAATTCTGATTGTTTTTCTGTAAATTAAGACCATAAGAGAGGAGGTGTTAATAAACTTTTTGGAGGATATATTGTGCAATAAACCACATATTACCCACTGGGTTGGTCTAGTGGTGAACACCTGATTTTGAAGTCGAGATTCTAAGGTTCAATTCCTAGTAAAGGTAGTTAACTTTTATAGGACGTGGATACTGATGTTCTTTGATGATTTGAGTTTCAATTAACCACACATCTAAGCAATGGTCAACCTGAGACTGTACAAGACTACATTTACATTCATACATATCGTCTGAAGTAATACCTTATGGTGGTGCTGGAGGCTAAACAAAAAAAAAGAATAATCTACATATCATTTTTTTTATTCAGCTATTAGTTTATTGGCTAGATGCTGTTCTGTTTTCCATTCCTTTCTGTTGTGTGCTAATTTTTAATCTTTACATGTTTACTTCATCTTTTATTCTCAATTATTTATTTTGTATTTATTTTTTATCATATTTTTATTTTTAAGCTAACTCTGCATTACTGAATTATCTAAATCAGGATATTTTAATCCATGACCCACTAACAAAGTTCATCTCTTTTCAAAATTCTACCAAAAATTTCTATTGTTTGTCTTAAGACAACTTATCAACTTTCCTACTTTTTAATATCCTCCTATAACAACACTGTTTCATGCTAGGGTAATTTATTTAAAGTTTTAAGTATTTTCTACCATAAGAGGAAAAGAATAACTATAGAGAGGTATGTTTCACAAGAAGAAATAAAACATCTATTTTCCTTAAAAATATATTTAATCTTACTGAAAAATAAAATACATAAAATTAAAATGGAAATTTTAATTTAATTATATAGTCTTGAAAAAAAAAAACCTTATTTTGGGATTCATGACGGTTTGTTCCAATCTCTGTGTAAACTGCAAAACTGCTTCTCAGTTTTCTTGGTGAAACTATTTCTTGAACTACTTCTTTTCAATTTTCTTGGCTCTTGGTGAAACTATTTCTTGAGCTTCTTTCAGAGGAATATTAATATTAGGTTAGTTATATATACATTGAAGTTAATATTAGAATGTTAATATTAATTATTATTCTAATATTAGAATATTAGTTAAGTTTGTATTAGGTTTACTGCATTGAATGATGTACATTGGATGAAGTATATTGAATGGCTGTAAAGTTGAAAATAAACATTGTGGGAAAAACATAGTAACAACATTGGATAAAAGTAGTCCAGTAATGGGCTGTTTTCATGGGCAATTTTGAGAATCAACATCCATTTTCTTGAAAATTGGAATTTAGGTAGTATTTACAACCTTCTTCAAAATCTAACCTGTGCTGAAGCAGACTTTTATCCTAGAGGTGGAAGCCACCCCTTATAGGTGGTGAAACATTTTTTAATAAAAATAAACTCTGAAATCGATAGATTGACCAATTCTAAGCAATTTGTGTTCTATAAAGTTTTTTTTGTAAAGCTGATACTTTCCAAGTTATTCATGATTGAAACTGTACAATTTTTCATTGAAAAATAGCATTTTTTTAACCTTTTTTCACGAATTACTTAAAAAGTTTTTATTTTACCGAAAAAATTATTTAGAACAAAAATTTAGCTAATAAAAAAACGAAGAGATCTGTTTTTTTAATGACTTCTGTAAACCCAATACGAATCAAGTTATTGCTCGTTGAAGGACAGTTATTTTTCAAGAAACCCGAAATTTGAAACTTTCAATCTTAAATAATTTGAAATGGTGAAAATTTTTGGGGAAAACTCAAGTGACTTTTTTTAAAGTACTTAAAAATCCTTTGAAATGAGCACTAGTAAAAGTCTTTTGCATAAAAATTTACTGACTTATTACAAAAATAAAGTCGCTTGGTATTTTGTTTTGTAAAAAAATTTAACATTAACACCCTCGGCATTACCATGTAATTGAAATTAATCACAACCCACTTGCAGTTTACTTTATTTGGGTATTATTGATATGATTCAAGTGATTTGACCGGTTTGGAATTCTTATTTTAGAAAAAATAATTGATTAAAGTGAATTTTGCATTGTTGTAATTTTGGAAAAAAAATGCAATTTTTTTAAAATAAACCAAAAACTATTCATGATATGTAAAAAGTTTTAGAATGTAAATTGTAGGTTTTTATTTACTGAAATTTTGATATTTTTTATTATTGTATCGTAAGAATTAAATGAGCTATGGCAGTTCAAAGTTTGCATTCAAGGACTATTTGTAGCTCACTCAAGCCCTTTGAACACAGCCCTTTTCAAAAATAAGGTTGCCGGCCTCCGTAGCCGAGTGGTAGCGTCTCAGCTTTTCATCTGGAGGTCCCGGGTTCGAATCCCAGTCAAGCATGGCATTTTTCACACACGCTACAATTCGTTCATCTCATCCTCTGAAGATATAATCTAACGGTGATTCCGGAAGTGAAACGAGGGTTGAAAAATGTTTTAACTGTTATGACATTAAAACGCTTGAAATTCTGTACAAAATGCTTTTTTTACAAAGTTTTTTGGCTGAAAAGTAAGGGAATTATTATTGAAAAACCAATAGCATTTTTTTTTGTAATATTTTGGAGCAGGTATTTTGGCGCATAGTGGATAAGTATAGGCGGGAAACCAAACATATATCATCAGTATACATACATCTATATATTTGAATATATATGAAGAATATTTACTGTCACACACACACCACACACATGCACACACACACACACACATACACACACACATTATATATATATTTATATATATATACACACACCCACACTTAAAGACAAGAATCGGAGCATTACCATACAATTGAGCAACATCTGTCACATGCTGAAAGTATTATAACGTTCTTTTCTGGTTTAATGTTGAAAAATTTCCTATTTTTTTTTTTTTTTTTTTAAATATATGTAAAAATAATCAAAATTAAATTAAGTATAAATAAATCATTTTCTCTCATGATTACTGTAATTTTCAATTTATTCATTTTTATTTTTTATATTTAGGTTAGTAAGGGTAATTTTAAGGCTTAATAGCCTAAATGATAAATTATATTTTAAATAAAATATGAACTTTACTGTAACCTTTAAAACAGAACTCCTCAAAGTATTTGAAAATATTTGCAAAATATATCAAAGGGTTGTGGTTGTTAAGGTTGCAACATAAAAAATATCTTGATATTATAAATATGTTAATTCTAAATATTCTAACAAAGTTACTTAAAAAAAAAATTATAACCACAATTTTAATTTTTTTTTTTCATAAGGGGTGGCTTTTATAAGGGTTGAAGTGTTTAAAAAAAATAACAAATTTTATTTCACAAGTGAAATATTCTTAATTCAATATAAATGCACATTTAAATCATTTCTAATTGTAAAAAAATCATTGAAATTATTTTTTAATAATGATATACTCAGGGGATGATTTATAAGGGTTGAACAAGTGGTTAAACAAATAATTATTTTATTTTACTTTATTATTATTATTTTATTTTAGTAAAGTAATATACATTTAATATAAATGCACTTTTGAATCATTTCAAATTGTAAACAGCCTTTTTAAAAATATTTTTCAATATTTACTACCCCCAGGGGTTAATTTATTAGGGTTGAAGCGTCTCAGAAAATA
>JAAAKQ030372021.1:0-25631 GCA_010016005.3 Zanna intricata
TTGTACAAGACTACACTTCATTCACATTCATACACATCATCCTCATTCATCCTCTGAAGTAATACCTTATGATAGTTGCGGAAGCTAAACAGATAAAGAGAAAAAAGGTAGAGTATTTTCAAGCTTATCCATTTTAATTGATATTTCCCACCAATTAGGGAATTAACTGCTCTGAAAATACTTTCATTTTGTTCTCTAGTAGTGTTTGCTCTTACATCACTTTGAAATTGTAAATAAGGTAGTACATATTAGTAGGGTAAAAAAGTTTTATACACATATTGAAAAGAGTTCACTTTCAATTTTACCATATTATTAAAAAAAATGAATAAATTTTTTAATATTGAGCCATTAGAAGTTAAATCTCATAGTAAATTAAATGGGGTGGTAAAATGAGTATAATTTTTAGAGCTTGTAAACCAACCTAAAATTTTGAGATTAAGAAACTGAATCTTTTGTTATAAATGTATTAGATTAGTAAAACTTAATTTTTTTAATTTACAATATATTACATTTCACTTGTAACAATTTTCATGGGGAGAACCTTCTAAAAAAATTCTGGATCTCCATTCCTGATAACAATTTGCTGGTTACAAAGATCAGTTCTTTAGTAACATATGCATTCATCGGTAGCTTTCTTAAATGATAATTTAATGCTTAACATTAATCATCTACTATTACAAAAATAGAAGTACAGAGGGGTAGACTTGGGAACATGATGTTGTTCATCTTTTTCAATGCCGGCCTCCGTGGCTGAGTGGTAGCGTCTCAGCCTTTCATCCAGAGGTCCCGGGTTCGAATCCCAGTTAGGCATGTCATTTTTCACACATGCTAGTATACATTCATCTCATCCTCTGAACATATACCTTAATGGTGGTTCCGGAGGTAAGAAAAAAAAAAAAATCTTTTTCAATATTTTCAGAGAATTTGGTTATTGACCAGGCTTGTCATAGTATTATAGCATTTTTCCTATATAGAGATGCAACTATATGAAAATTAAAAGATGATAAACTATTATTTCAATAAAAATAAAAAATCAATTATAAGGCTGCCTCAAAATGAATGCAGGATCTAAATTGCATTTTTTTTTCCATTGGGTTAGCAAAACTCTGAACCATATGTACTAATAATAATATTCCACTTAGTAGAGTTAGTCATGATGGAGAAATACACGATGCAAGAGTGCATAACTAATGTGAAAACATATTACAAATACAGAGATGTTGCTTTAAATTATCAGTGATATATTTTTCCAAGATGATAACATTTTTGTGGTCTTAGTTGGAACCTATAGAGTTTGACTTAATGTTGATGAGATTTATTCCAGTAGGATGGTGTCACACATCATGCGATGCATAAAACCTATTGCATTGTTACAACAGAACTTCATAGACCGCTGATTTCACACAACAATCATAATTAGCCACCAAGATCATTTGATCTTACACTGTATTACTTTTATCTGTGGAGATTTGTAAAGTCCGAGATTTACAGCAAACGCAGTCCTAAACAACAACAAAAAAAAATGTGATTACAAATTTTGTCAAAAGATTGCATGATTGTCATTTGAGATATGGAGTTTATTTCCTGGTATTATTTTCTATAATTGGTTTGGAATGTTAACTCTTTCAAAGTTTGTCACAACTTTGCCAGTTCATAGATAAATAAAGGTTCATTTTGTAAATTTAAATCCTGCATTTTTTTTTGGAACACTATACCAAACTCTCAACACTGGTAATTTTCTGAGATGTCTGTTTTGAAACTGGCTGAATTATAAGGATCATGAAAAATACCTCCCAAGTATATAATGCTGATCTTCCCTGAGCTATTGTGTTAATCATCAGTGATGTAATAAGACTAAGTAGTTTTTCTAACAGCTCCTTCCCCCTATTCAGAACATATTATTAAAAAAAAATCAATATTTTATATTGATATTTTTAATTAATTATTTTTGTAAAAGTAAAAATGATACATATTTTGAAATTTGATATTGAATTATAATTAGCAATTTTTGAGATTGTACAAGACTACACTTCATTCACATTCATACACATTATCCTCATGAAGTAATACCTTATGGTAGTTCTGGAGGCTAAACAGATAAAGAGAGAGAGACATTCTTAGACGTAAATCTTTATCCAAATACTATATATTTGTGTCTTTATCTAATTATTACAACAATTAACTGTTGTTTCTTCTTTCAGTTTGGAAATAAGGTAACAGAAGTAACATTGCAGCTGGTATTAATTTTATTTAAAATTGTTGTATTTAGTCAAAGCTACTATACAAAAAAGTGATGGTTTGACATTGTAGTATAGTTTTTTGCTTCTATTACAAACTTATTTGCCCATCCAAAAATTTTATTTTAATATTTACAAATTTAGTTTTATTACGCACAGGAATATGTTAATATAATGATCCTTACTGTATAAATAGAATTACAATATTAAAAAAATAAAATATATATATGTATTGTTTTTTATATCTTTATAGTTATTAATTTACATATGCTGACTTGAAAGGAATATAATATGTTCCCACATTATTGGTAGCTTATTTTTTATCTGTGAATTGTACATTATTGATAGTATTCTGGGGATATGGTTTTCCCACACACATTAAAATGTAGTTACATGATTATTGTTCTGATAATGATTTTCCTATCTATTTCTAGCTTTCTATAAGGATCTATAATTTTGCTATAACCATTATCAAAATAAGACCCTTATACTCAAATGTAACCTAAGTATTCTTAAATTTTCATTTCCTATTAATATTTTATTACTTTATTTCTGTTAATTTAATTTGAATTTTCATTTTTAATTAAACATTCAGTAACATTTGATGTTTTTATATCTTAATTTTAAAAAATTGTTGATGATGCCCTGTAGAACCGTGTTCTACAGGGCATTCTTAGGATTTTAAATAGTTTTATATTTTCAAAAGAATAATATTTTCATATTCTTATTAGAAATATCATTATTAAAGCTTAAATTTTAATTATTATTATCATTTGGCTTGCTGTAGAGTCATGTTCTACAGAGATCACTTTTCTAAAGTGTGTGGATCACTTTGACTATATAACAAACCAAATGATAATAATAATAATTAAAATTTAAGCTTTTAGGCTTTAATTAAATTATTGGCATTTGCTTTGTAAAAATTCTTTTAAAAAATTCAGTTTGTTTCATATTTCAACCATCTTAAGTACTGTGATAACTTTTAAGCTTTTTCAACCATCTAAGTACTGGGCTGCCCAGTACTAGATGGTTAAGCAATTAACTAGGATTAAGCTGCTTAACTTAAAAAAAACTGAGGAACAATACTGATTTGTTTCATACATTATAAATACTTAAAAATTAAAAAAATATTAATCTTTCTCTATCTTTTTATACAGAAAAATGACTAGTTCTATATGTATATACATAGAACCATTTATAAATGTGTAATATTTTTATGTGAAAAAATAACATTGGATTTTGTAAATTGAATGAATATCTGTCATAATAATATTACAAGATAATTTTGTATCGTTATTTTCCTTATAATATTAACAAATTAATTTCTAAAATAAGGTAACATAATCATTTTATTTAAGTATTCAATAAATATTGAATCCACAATAGTCCTAAACGAATTAGGCTTCACAATTATTAAATATCAAATTGCTCGCTTTTAAATAATGAAATTTTTTCTTCCTAACGACCTATTAAATTTAATCATCATTTAATATTAATGGTAAATATAAATCTTTAATATTAGACAACCTACTGGAGCTACCAATCACTTCACTAAAGAAGATGCTGTTAATTGACTCTGAAAAGACATTTTTTTGAAAAGAATTACCTCTTTTAATTTTTAAAATATTTAAAAATAAATTTTTTAGATATAAGTATTTAATACTTAGTAATTTAATACTTTAGTACTATTCATACTGAAACATCTTTTAACAAAAATCCTTCATCATATAGCAGCATCATTCACCAGAATTTCAACAAATCTGCTTCCATTAAACTGATGCATAAAACAAGCCACCCGCCCAATTTATTGGTTAATAAGATGGCTTCTACAGAGCTGGTCTCTAGTTAATTTAAAAAATTTTTTTACTTATTACATTTCATCTTCTCATTAAAATTATTTGTATAGAATTACTGAGAAAAGATATAAAGAAACTTATTTCAAATTATATACAAATATGTAGTAAAACATATTGAATAATCGATTGAAATTCATACAAATCAAATAATTTCATTATAAAATATCAATAAATTTTAATATCAGAAACTCTGATGAATAAAAATTACATTCAACCTCTGCAATAGATTATATCATTAGGAAACAAACACATCATTTAAATCCAGATTTTTTAAAGGATACATAAAGTACATAAATGTAAAAATATAGATAAGATTCTTTAAATATTACTGAATGTTTGATAAAAAAATAAATAAATATTCAATTCTATTTCAATAATAATAATAATAATCTAGAAATATTAGACAATAATACAGAAATTACATATAATGTCTCTAATCCCAGATTATAATTGAATTTTTTAATCAGTTACATTGAATTTAAATATGCTGTGAGCTACAACAAGCACTCATATATCTGTCATGAAAATACATTATAATAAATTTGGAAATAAAGAGTATCATAGAATAATTTCAATAATGTAGAATTTATAGCTAAATAGTAAGCTACTGATAATAATATAATATTTAGTTGAAATTTTAATTACTAAACTAATAATAAAATTAGTAAGTAATAGTAAATTGAAATTGGAAAAAAAATTATGTAATTTTTTTATTTATAAACAAAATTTATTTACTTTTATTTATACATTTTTAATTAGTTTTTAAAATAAAATGAAGTGTAATCCTTCAGAGGATAAGATGTTTGAAACAGATTATTCGCTTTCTGTTTGCTTGCATAATTTTGGTTTTTATAAAAAAATATAAATTAAATCATATAATTAGTGCTAATATTAATTTATCACATATTTATTTTTTAAAAAAAGAAACAATCTGAAAAAAATTATTAAAATTTTATATAATTTATAATCTTGTAATATATTTTTTTTCTTTTATTTATTAGAATTAAGAAGGTATATTTAATGTTAAGTGCTAGATTTAATTAGTTAAATGAATAAATAAATTTGTAACCATTAACATTTGTTCAAGTTTGTTATGTTAAATAATAAATTATTACTATTATCATTATTATAAATTATAATAATAAAAAATATGTATAGGATTATATTTTAAAGTTATTTATATATTGTATCTATTTAATTATAATTGAAATCATAGATACTGTATAAATATTTTTATTGTATAAATTTGAAAAAAAAAAACATTAAGAAATGTATACATAAATGATAAAATGTTCGGCTGTTATTGAAATCTATATTATATAAAAATTAAAAAAAAAATATTCACTGTGAGTTGTTTATATTAATACATATATAACCAATGAGTGATTTAGTATAGTTTTTTTATGTGAAGTAAAAAATGGTGGTTATTATCAATAGATAAAAACTGATATTTTATTTTGGAAAATAAAAAAATATATATGTACAATTTTTATGGAGATTTGTTCTACTAAAGATGACATGGTGATGTTGACGTTTGCTTCTGCTGTGACGGTAAAGGTTAAAAAATAACTGTATTTATGCTCTTTGGATATTCACTAGAGATCAATAATATAATTAATCAACAGATAAAGTTGCAGTTAGTATCATAATCATTATTACAAATATTTATAATGAGAATAATTTTTTTGTAATTTCTTAACTTCAGTAACAAACCGGGTTTCAGATTGATCAATCTGAATAACCATAGTTATTTTTAATGCTGAGATTACTGATAACCTTTACAAAATTTTTCCAGGAAATTTATTGACATTTTGGATAATTTTTATCCTATTCTTACCACAATTTAAGGGGGAAAAGAATAAAAATTGCAACACTGTGTATTTCATTACAAATATCTATAAAAATAATAATAATATTTGTACCAAAATAATGTTATATTTGTATATTTCTAAATATTACAAAAATTCCTCTTCTAGTACTGTTTTTAATTGATCTATCACTGCAGTCATGATGATCTTTATCATCCAGTATCGCATTCCTTTTCAGGGTTCTTTTAATTTTAGGGAGGAAAAAGTAATAGTTGGGGTCAGATTTGGTGAATAGGGTCTTTGGTAACTTTTTATACTAAAAAATTCCTAATGTTTATACCAGAATTGGCAGGTGCATTATCATGCAATAATGACCAATTTTTGTAATCAGATATTTTGTGTCATCCAGAGATTTTGATTTCATGGTGTCCTCTGTAAAGTCTGTTTATAGAACTTTTTCATCATCATAATTTCTTGTAAAACAAATTTACGATGAATTCCGTTTAATGTCAAAAAAAGATGATCAAGATAGTCTTCATTATTTTTTTCAAGTGCAATTTTTCTGTTATTAGGAGAGGCCATTGAAGACCATTTCTTTTTGGTTGAGACTAACTTTATCAGCTTAAATATTTTTTTAATTCATTTAAAATTTTCATAGCACTCTTAAATAATTTCAAATAAAATTTGATTACTGCTGTTTCCTTAACCAATTTTAATTCTTTGACAACACACTACAAAATATTATACTTCTTTCAATGCAATTTAGGAACTGCAACTTGCAAAAGTTACAATTTTCATCTGCACTCAATGGAAAAAAACAAAAAGTTTGTTCTGGCAAATTAAACCATATACTATTTTGCCTCCACTTATCAATATTACGGAACCCATGTTCTAATTATTTAAAATTTGTACATCTATTTTTTGCACATTTCCTTTTTTGTTCCTTTCATAAAATTATTCCATGTAACTTTCAAACCAACAAAAATTAAATAACAAACCAATACTTACTTTTAATTGTTTTTTGTTATTAATAAGACTATTTTAAAATAGCAGTAGTTCTGTTAAAGTAAACCTATTACTGAGTGTTATGTTCTTTTTCTTTGCCTTCATTCATAATTTTGTAGTTAGGTACAAAATAGAAAAAGTGTGAAATTTAATAAAATTAAAAAAAAAGAGATTTTTATTTCATAATTACAGAAATATACCAGAATAAGAATAGTGTTGTGTAAATAAAATTTGTTTAAATTTTTAAATAATTACAAAATCATTCATTTTCCAGTATAAATATAATGATGATAAGAAATTTTCATAAGATTTGAGATAGCAACCAGCCCATACGATAACATTTTTAAAATAATTTTATCGTTTGTTATAAAACAGATCATTTAGTATAAGATGTTCACCCATCTTATTAATGTTATACTGATGAGATAGTAAGGAATGTTCAATATGCATAGAATACATATAATATTATTGTAGACATAAATTGTGAATGTTAATATTCACCTGTTTTGGTCATTTGCAGTAACAAACATACAATATACCTATAAAAATTGAAATACTTTCTAGAATGATTGTGCACTATTCCAGCATATTAAGTACTATTACAATAGTTTTAAAAATAATTATAATTTGTCTTGTAATTTTTTATCTTGACAATAGAGTTATAATTATTATTTTATGAGTTGTAAAAAATAATAGGATTTTGTTAATTCATTTTTAATGATTAAGCAAATCTGCTGCCATTAGTTTATTGTCTTATTTTACAAACATTGTGTTTTTGTAATTATTGTTTGATATTATAATACATTTAAGTTTTATGGTTATTATTGACTTCTTGCACTGTTTATAGGTTACACTAATTAGATTATTAATCGATTTATAATTTTTAATGTATAAATTGTACAGATGTACTATAATTAATTACTATAATTATTATTTAATGAAAATGTTGTTATAATTGATTAATAATTAATATTGCCCATTATTTACACCGATGTGTTCTTTGCAGAATTTAAAATATGTTGCATGTTATGACAAAATAATATTGGTTAAAATGCTTGTAAATTATTTAGATTTTTACTCTCTTTACCTTTTTTTTTTTAGAGTCATTTTGAAAAAAATATTTAAACTCCATTGTTTTTGTAGAATGATAAATTTTTACATATAACTTTTAAATCATCAAACTAAAATTTGTTTGTTTTATATATATTTTTCAGTCAATATGTGCCAAAGATATCATTATTAACTGATATGCTCATGTTACCTTTTTCTTAAATTTAATTTTGTCTTGTTTAATCTTCATTTAATTTTAAATGATGAAATCAAATATTTGGTTGTTAATCATGTTCTATGGATTTATGATTTTGTTTCTTTTTATATTAGATTTTCTTTGACAGTTAATCTTAAATATTCACTTTAATCATATAATTCGACATAAAGCATATTTAACAAAAATTGGATTATGTTGTTTAAAATTATTGTATCTTAAAAAAAATCTTACAAAATAAAATTTCTAAGATGCAGTAAATCATATTGTTATTAAAGTTAAACAAAACAGTAAATCTAGTCTTAGTTGTTAATGAAGGAATCGTGGATCATTACAACTTTAAGAACAATTGAAATTTTTTGTTACTATCATTTTACAGTTGTGATTAATAGTTTTTAATAGTTTAAAATGTGTAAACTACTTGATACTAGCTGTTAGAAGATTATTTGGCAAATGCAAGGTTTAGATTTGACACCTTCCTCGAATCAATCCCTCCCTCATACCTGAAACATAAAGAAATTATTATTTCCCCTTTTGTAATTTAACTTGTATCATTTACATATAAAGTTAATTTAGTAAATTAAATGTAAATGTATAAATGGTTGTAATCCTTTGTACAAATATTATGGGCTTAAAATTAAAAAGAAATAAGTACAATTTATTTTACACATTTTAATGAAACCATAAGAATAAAGAATTCACAGTATGTGTACTGAAAATTAAATTTTAAACATAATTAGGCTCCATCTATGAAAAGCAAATAAGATTAAATTAGAAAACAATCAAACATATATTTTCTTTGCTTTTAATTTAACAAAGTCTTTTAAATATTATATAGTCAGTATCAATAATGTTTATGGATTTTCAATAGTTAACGCCACCAATCCACTAGAATGCTCCTGTGAAATGATCGGCCAAAGATAATTCTTAATGATATGAGTTTTGAAAAACTCCTTTCTCCACTAACCTTTTAACATTGGTAGTGTCAGTAATATCCTCAAGGCTACAAAGAGATTGGAGTTTGTAGTTATATAAGATAAAATTGTTTCAAAAAAGTAGCTATCTTTAGCCAATATTGGTGCCAAAATAATTTTCTCCAGCAGATCATTCCCATTGATGTCACACTCATCACCATTGGTCAAAACCGACTGGAGATCTTACACTATTCTTTTATGACATCTTTTTCACATTTCTCTAGTAGTTTAATATCATATAGAAATCTAAAATGTTTGCTATGGCTTTCCATCTCTTCAAACCTCATTGTTATGGAACTATTTGCTGGATCCAGGACCACATAAAAAAGTTGACTTTGAATGATTCCTTCCCTGACAAACAGTTCTTCTTCACTCTTGTAGAAAAGCTGTCTTTTTGTCTTCCTTGGCCTTACCAGAACTTCTTCTGAAAAATCTGCGCTGATATCCATTTTTTCTGCCAGCTCCTTTGTATGTGTTATTACATTATTGAAACCTTTCTCTGACCTCCTATTTTTTTAAAATCCTCTTACACTTTCAATTAGTTTCAAAGGTACATTAGCTACTTTTTTCTGTAGCACTTTACTCATGATGTTTAATTTAAATAAAATATTGTACCATACAACCAAATATCACACAAATTGGAAATTTGTAAGTTTCTTTTCAATGTCAATAGCTGTGTTTCATGCAACTGCATCAATCTTGGGAAGCTGTAGTTCCTTTATATATAGTGTAATACACTTCATCCATTTGGTGTTGCTGAGGTTTGAGGGCATCTATCCTGCTCTCCCAGCAAGTATCAGTGAGAGGTTTTACAGTCTAATTTGTAGACATGGTTTGTTAATAAACCCCACCTATGAGTAGATGCTGAAAAAAATTGTATATTTAAACATTGCTGAAGAAATTTACCGCTGTAAGGCAGGAAGATCTTATTATTGGTAATAAGTACCCTCTCTTTTGAACACCCAACTTTTTTCTCTTCATATTTGGCCCATTGTCATACCCTTGCCAACACATAATTTTTAAGGGTGTATCTCTCTTCGAGAGCTTGCCTAATAATCATGCTGTCAACCTATCAGCAAATATGTTTCCTTAACAAATGATCCTATCAACAAGATGTTTCCTCACTGCTACTTCTAACACTGTACAAACAAACTGAACTACCTTTTTCATGTGTTCTTTATGGCTTATGACAGGTATGCAGTAGAGAATAATGAATACACAGCTTTCTGCAGTTCACTCGGTATATGTTCATTGACTTGGCAAGAAAGTAGGGAATAACTTATTCTGAATCCTTTTACTGAAATAATGAACATGAATTTTTTGAGTAGCTTT
Organism: Zanna intricata; assembly: GCA_010016005.3. Taxonomy (NCBI): domain Eukaryota; kingdom Metazoa; phylum Arthropoda; class Insecta; order Hemiptera; family Fulgoridae; genus Zanna; species Zanna intricata. The sequence goes on from JAAAKQ030372021.1 coordinate 10,477, forward strand.
CCTGTACAGATGTTCAGATAGAACAACACCAAATCTAGAAATGTGCTCAACTAGCTTCAGAAAATTCTCATTATTTCTTTTGAAAATTGTATAATTTGTACCACAAATGCTTGTTCTTGAGTACCAAGAAACTGTACAATACAATGAAGTTGCTTCAAAATTTCATACCACTGTTGGGTTTCAGCTTTAATGAGACGTTGGTTATCAGCATCAATGATTTTCCCTAATCACAAGTTTTTGAGAAAGTTCTCGGTATGCCAGAAAAGATTTTATATGAGGAGTTGTCTTGTCATGCTGGGATAAAAACCTTAACATGTTTTGTCAATCAGAGAACCTATTTGTTCCAGAAAGTGATACAGCAAAAACAAAATACTGTGTTTTTTGATGTTGAGTACACCAGCCATTCCCTGAGAAATTTTTCCCCATTTGGCTATTTCATTTTGTAAGTGGCCAGAGTGAACCTGCTGCCTCTATTGTCAGTTGGGAAGGTCATATTCCTTGTTTGTGTAGGGCCTCTGTCAATGAGTACTTGATTAATTTCACCTTAATTTTAGCTGGTCTTTCTCTCCAGTCTTGAAATAAGCTCAATAATGATGATATGGTCATGTCTTTTCCCTCAGGATTCTAGATAAATAAATTTTCTTTAATTTGTTTTTATATCTATTTATTCAGAAAAATTTACTGAAGTTGTTGAAATTCTCCATATACTCTAATTTTGGGTGGGAGTGCATTAAACAGATATGAAGTTGTATAATTAGGCAACCTTTGATCGTATAATGTATTTAGAATAAGTGTAAAAGGCTTACTTCACTTTTATATTATCAAATTGTTGACTTCTGTGACAGAATGGTAGTACCTCGGCCTTTCATCTGGAGAGTCTGGTTCAAATCCCAGTTAGGTATGGCATTTTTCTTACTCTACAGATTTCAATTTCATATTCCCACGCACAAGTTTTGAAGCTTATATAATGAATTAATCACAAAAAAAAAAGAAAAGTCAAATCTGTTTTTTCATTTTTGGTTTACAATTATATATAAATATATGACTCATCCTTGTAAGTCAATATGAATATGAACACTATAATGTTTAAATGATATAAGACAAGTAAAAATAACAACAAACATAGGATGTTAGAATGTCGCCTAAATCAAAGCATGAAGCCTTTGAAAATGTAACTCAGTATTGTTCTCACTCTCTCAAGGAGTTTTTTGGTCTCTTCCTGTAATTACATATAATTAAACTCTTTTGAGTATAGTTTTAATATAACCCCTACCTCCCATTTTCTCAATTAGGAAACATAGAACATAATAACATCAATAACATTAAATAAAACTACACCTAGTAGCCTAATTACTCAACTTGGTCAAGTTGGGAGAAAACAATTTATTTTTTTCAAGTCCAAAAATAAATAAAACAAGAAAATGGTTTTAAAATGACAAATATAAGTTAGAATACTAATAAATGCCTCAATGCAATTAAAATAAATAAATGCTTACCAAGAACTTCAACACTGCTTGCAGCTGAAGATTCTGTACCACTCAGTGATGGCCCAAATCTAGAAAAAATTGCTTCAATGTTTTGGGCTGCTTCTCAGCCTCTTGTTCCTAAATTGCTTTGCTTTGTCTATAAAATGAACCTGAGAGCTTCTTTTTTCAGACTTGATATTACACTAATATTTTAATATTGCATCATTAAATCTAAATGTATCATCATTTAGATTCATAATTATAAATAAAAGATTATTTCACAGGAACCTCTCACAAAAACAGTATTAAGCACAGGACTGACCAACACTGTGACAGAGACAAACTAATTAAATCATAATGAACAATAAATGTTTATGGGTATGGTTTGTGTAGTGAAAGGAAAATTATGCATGCGCAACCTGAGGAATTAGTCGCTCCACTTTGGCATTTTCAACACACACACATTGCACTCATGGAAGGAAGCTAACACCTTACTGGGTAGTAAGAAACCACCAGCGTATATTTCTGTATTGTATTTATTGCAGGTACTACATTCAGTTTCAGTGGTTTATTGAAAAAAAGAACTAGATACCAAAGCTACTGTGAAAGTTGAGTAGGGAGCATTAGTAGTCACTGAAAATCTTCCAGTTTGAATGTAGTCATCTCTTGGAATAAGACCTTCACCATGATTATGCAACGTGTATTGTGTGCTGCGTGGATTTTTGACTCCATATTTCCAATTCTAGGAAAGAGTGTAATATTTGAGTATAAACTGTGTTGTAGTGGTTCAATTATCATAAAAAAATGTGGATCTGAGATTCCACAAAGTTAATCCCATACTAAACTGCCTCTTTGTGTGTGGGACATATTTTTTTTCATAAACAAGATTGGAATTTAATTTTATGAAACTTCTTTTGTTCATACAAACAATTTAGGCAAATTAGACTTCCTCTGCCAAAGTCTACCATTAAATCTTTGTGTTTTATCATTAAGAGACACTAAACACCAATCTCTGATGTCTTGCAGAAGTATTAATTAACTTGAGTAATAAAAATGTGACCTAGCAGTCATGATGACTCAAGATTTTAATTACTCGAAATGATGATCTAGGTAATTAATAATCTATTGCAGTCTTGATCTTGGTTATTGCTAACATTTCAAAAATAATTGCTTGTTTTTAGAGTGCTTACTATAAAGTACTGATCAGTACATTTTGTTTTTATTACAGAAACATACTGATGAAAGTTAAATCACCAAAAATTGATTGTATTTCAACGTGTGATGGCAAAATTTATGAAAAGCATGTTGAATTGTTACTCTTTTAAATAATCCTTGATATAAATAAATTTTCACCCACCTTGCTTCTAGTGAAGCTAAGTGAGAATTAGCTTGCTAGTGAGAATTATATACTTCATTTCTTTTACAGTTTTTGGAATGCACCATAAACATTTAAATCACTAAATTAATATTAGAATTCTATAATTAGGCAGGTAACTATAATATATATAATTTTATTAAATTGGTATCTTCTGTAAGATACTTCACACCTGTTGAATAATCTGTTTAACTTTAGTTGGAATTGTGATTTAAGTTTTAGAATATCAGTAAAATTCAAACTTATAAAACAGAGGTGTGGGTATGCTGATTCCAGGTCTGATGTAATTCAGCAGAAACCAATTATGTATAGACAGTAGGACACTTGTTTTATTAGTTTTATTGCTTGCACTTTCTGGTGGTGAATATTGCTTGAAAAATTTAATGGTTCATAGTTTTAAAATATTTGTGAAGAGTTTTGTACTTTGCAAACGTGGTAAGGAAGAGAAAAGCTCAATCTTCAGTTCATTTATTGTGATGCATGTTGCATTAATACACAAATTTATTTGACAAAAAGCAGTAAGTTAACTACTAATGTTATTTATGCCTAAGAGCAAGTTTTTGGATCATATTATTTATGGTTTTTAGATTCACCATATAAATTTTATGCAATATTCTGGCATTAAATTAAATACCACTTGGGAGAAAATACATTTCTCACTGATTCCATTGAAAATAATTAACAAGTTAATTTTTTTCTCAAATAGCATCAATGGTTTTGGTTATTTGCTTAATAATAAATGTTAACAGCAAACAAACTGCTTCTAGCTTCATTTATCTTTGATAACCTACAATAACCAATTTTTTATTATTACCATATAGGTAAATTGTTACAACTCAATTCATGGTCTGCAATAGTTGATTGCAGAAAAATTATAATTCTTAATACTCATACCTAATGATAAAGACTTATGTAATCGTAATGAAAAAAAAGGTTCAGTTGACATTCTATCCTTTTTTCATGTTTTCTAATTTTCAGCTCTTCTTGTGATATACCACTTCTGTCTCCACATCTTTGAATTCCCAAATTATGTACCCACCTACCCATGGATGGGGTATACCTTGTCTACTCATTGTTTCCTTTTTTTGACTTATAGTCTCTAGTTTCACTTCCTATCATATTTTTTTTTTTGTTAGAACTCTTTGTTCATCGTTTTTATGTCCCCAAACCATCACTACAATCTGTTTCATTCTACAATTGTGTATTTCTCCCTCAATCTTTTCAAAATTATTATTGTTATGCAAAGCATATTCTATTTCTTCTAACCTATTAATTTTTTATTTACCACTTTAATAATTTATAGATCCTACAATTGTGTATGATCTTTTTACATTGATATCACAATAAGAAATGAGATTTAGATTTAACTAAAAATATATTCGGCTCAGTGAAAAACTCGATAGATATCCATACTGCTCCTTATTTTTTGTTGCATTATATCTTCAAAACCTTTGTTTTTTTTAAATTTCTTTTTTACCTATTGTCCATGTATTACTGCTATTAACTGATACTATCTTACAAGCATTTATTAAGAATTTTTAGGTTGTGTATCAGTAGTTGATGTTTCTAAACTTTCTATAATTAATTTCTCCTTTCTTGTATCTCTCTAATCTTTATATCGTTTGATTATTTTATTTATTACATGATTTTTTGTTTGAGGAAATACTGAAATGCTATGTTTCTTATTTTGTTCATCCTTTGTAATTGTATATTAGCTAAATAAGAAAATCTTCTTTTTTTTTTTTTGTTACATTATGTGCTCCTTCTTTAATATTAAATTCATTGTTATTTATTCTGTCTTGACCATAATTATTTCTTATCTAATAATAAAATGAACAAAAAGTTACATTTATCAATTTATGTTAAATATAAGCAGTTTTTATTATTTATTGTTACATAATGCAAGTTTATATATATGAAGTTGTATGATAGATTGTAGGTCTTATTTTTATTATCATGTACAATGTTATTTGCATTAAAAATATATATACTGTATTATATTTGTTATGTTAATGTTAAAACATGCAACATAATAATAATTATTATTATGAATTAAAAAAAAAAGATAATAAATAATTGTAACGATATTAATAATAAATATTATTATTACTATTATTGTTATGATTATAGAGTAGCTTATTTAATAAATAAATAAATATAATAAAAAAATATATATATATATTGCAGCAGATTATATAAATATACTTCCAGGCTGTTATAAATATCTAAATAATAAGTTCAGTCAAGTCATATACATATTCAGTAAATATTAAAATTAAATAATAAATATGCAATTTGTAATGTGCATGTTAATTTATACAATAATAAAAATCTTGTTAATATATTTGTAAATAGTAATTATAATTAATTATAAATAATAATAATTAATACTTTAAGAAAAATGAAAACGAGATTGTTTAACAGTATTACTATTCCATTTCAAGATTAAAAGTCACACATTGCATATATATAGTATATATTTATTATATATATGTATAACATGAACTATAGTGTACATGTGAACTAATTCCACTAAAATTTAAGTAATAAAATGAATTGTGTTGATTTATTTATTATTTGGTCTTTCTATTTTTACCTCTACTGGAACAAACAGATACGTTTGATTTTAAGAATATCTGTTGCTTCTTAACTCAAAAAATAATTTTCCAAGATTTTTGCAGTTTTGTTTAGACAATATAGATTGATTTATATTCGACGTAAGTAGCTGATTTTTGCGCTGTTTCATTATAGCATATATTGAAGAGTTTCTGAAGAGTACACTTTATAATTGTGAATATGCTTTATTGGTATTTTAGTAGTAAAGATAAGACTGAGGAATAGGTGAAAAAGTGTCACATTTTTTTTAGAAATTCTGTAAGAAAAAAAGTTCCTATAACATAGGTCAAAAGACGGTTCATTAGCAACTTTTGCTAACAAACCAAGAAAGATTAGCCCTGCTTTTTGCTCCCTCTGTGACATTAAACCATACCTATGAAATTAAACCATGATCACAGGTGAAGAATCAGACCGGTGAGTGAGGGGGAAGGACAGCTCTGCTGTCCTTCCCCCTCACTCAGGCACCTGAGAGCACTCGGGCACCTTTGCCCGGGGCTGTGTATGCTTAATTGTGGTTCGGTCCCTGGAGAGAGGAATGGTGAGACTGGGATTGTTAGTCAGTATCATGTAGGTATACGTATGTTCTTATTTAAATTCCTCACGAGACTGCTTAAAGTCATTTCCAACAAACTTTTCGTTTAATGTATGGTGTGGTCTTGGTGATACCTCACAAGACCTTATCACTAAGGTCTCAATGGAGATCTGTACAAACAAAAGAGATGGAATTCTTAGAAGATATTCAAATTGTAGATGGAGTTTTTCAGTGATGGCGCACCTGTTCTTTACTATCATAATGTGATGAATCATTTAAATAGCATATTTAATAAGCAATGGATTGATAGAAACGGATCAGTAAAATTCCACCTTGATCTCACGCCAGTGGACTTTGCCTTTGGGGTTGGTTGAAGTCTTAGTCTACTCCACTTCTATTGGCACACAAGAATTGAGATGTCATATGATAGAAGCTGGTGCTGCTATTAGAAACAATAATGATAGTAAATAACGTGTCCAGCTAGCATAGTTTCGCCGAGCTGAACTATGCGTTGAACAGAATGGCGGCCACATTGAGCAACTACTTTGAAGATGTGTTTGCAGCTTTATCAATAAAACATTTTGGTACAACTTGATATAAAGCATTAATGAAAATTGTTCTGTTTAAAATCGTATCCTTTTCTGATCCAGTTTGGGTGTTTTTGTTTCTAATTAAGTTAAACTTCTCAATTTTGTGTTTAATTTTCTATAAAAATTAAACACAAAATAACATCTATAACGTTATTTCAGTTTTCTCAGAATTAAATTCTGTACAAAGTTAACCAACATTTTCATTTGTTTATTGATACATTAACAAAGTTTTTTTATTCCATAACTAAAAAAGTGTATTTTACGACTTTTTCGTGTTTTACCCCGTTTTTCTTAAAACCTAAATGAGTTCTATCTCTGGTACCTAAATTTTAAGTCTGGTACCGCCTTTATTCAGTTTCTTATATCAAATAGCATAAGGAAGCACAAATTTACATTTCATTTGTACCCCAAGAATTTTAGTACGGTTTAATTTCAGTGAGGGATTAGAAAGCAGGGCTAAAAATATATATGAAACAAAAATATATTCTCTTAAGGGAAGCAGTGCAGAAAGCATGCCAAGAAATGTATTGAAAATGGTGGTCCTGTTTTTAAATATTTATTACAAACTTATAAGTATAATGCATTTTGGTCTAGTGTACTGTTTCTAAACAAAATTTGAATTTTTCTAACTTTTCTTGAATTTTACTCAACTAATCTTATTATGCCATTTTTGTCAGAATTAAATTCCACACAATTTTTTTTAAAGTTTTACGTGTTTATTATCCATTAACAAAATTACTGTATATCGTACTTAACAATTTTAATTTTGTATTATATTAACAATTGTTAATTTTATACATAATAATTTTAATTTTGTAATTAACAAAATTACTGTATATAAAGGTAAAAAAAAAAAAAAGCAGGGTTTTTTTATACTAATTTACTGGTTTTCACTCCAGTTCTCAAAAACTACTGCAGATATGGTATTTTAGGATATACAGGTATGTTTATATCAACTTTTTTCATTATTTTCACAAATAGAATAGGTTATGAAAGTCACAGGAGAACTTCGCGATACACTCAATATGTATAATATATATATATTTAATAAGATGTATTTGGTCTTTGAATACTATGGTAAACATTTTTTTTAGTACTGATTTTAATTAAGTAAAATCAAACTTACTGAAATCAGTGTTACTTTACATTTACTTGAGCATATCATGAATCACAATTCATACAATATTAAAGCTGAAAGAAAAAATATAACCTGAATAATACAACAATGAAGGAAGTAGAAATTGGAATAAATCACAAAATTTATTTAATTGATCAAAAATTTTTTTTCAAAAGATAAGATGCTTCAGGGATTTCAGAGCAACAACTTAAAGATTAATTCTGATACAATGAAAAATACCTCTAAAATATTAATATCAGATTGGTAATTGGCAGCTTTATTGCTATTATCCATTTGATGGATCAAGTACTAATATCACAGGAGGCATTAAGCATTAGTACCTACTGAAGAAGCTGTCCTACATCAGCGTGCGCAGGATTTTATTTTTGTGGTACTCTCATTGATGCTATCAATGAGAGTACCACAATAATTTTCTTTAAATTTTATATGTTTTGTTTAGTATATTCTGAATAAAAAGGTAGAAAATTATAATAAATATAATTAAATAAGATATTTGTGATGACTAGCTTTTATTTTAATGATTTTCATCATAAGGATCTAAAAGTATAAAAGTATTAGAAAAAAATAAAATCTACTACAAATATAAATACAATATAGCAATTATAAAGCCATTCTTCGTTTAAAAGGAACCATTTTCTTGAATTTCTGAATTATGCAAGATTCATAATCCGCATTTACGACTCTTGCTCAATAAATGGAACCATGAGATCAAGGCAATCAAGAAGCATTGTTGATCAAAGCTTAGATTTGACAATACTAAGCTTCAAAAAACTTTGCTCACACGTGCAGCTGTTGATGGGAATTATGACAAATTTGGTAATAAGTTGTTTGAAATTCAAAAAAGTGATTTCCCTATTATGTTTTGATAGCCACTGCAACCAATTGGCAGCTTTTTTTGCAGGGAAGTTGTCACTTTTTTTTTTTTTTATATTTAAATTTTAGCCTCTAACTCAGAAGCATTTAAGGTGAATTGGTTAGCCAGATATTTATGATCAATCTTATAATCATCTAGACCAAGTGTCGTTGCTTTTCCCACAGTATGAATAATATTTTTTGTATCCCGATTAAATCTATCCATTCAAGAGCTTAATTACTTTGTCCAAAACAGTATAATGTATGAATAACTTTATTTCATCTTTTAAGTTTTGTACAAAAATTTCACTATTGGGATTATTGTCTAGTCTTGATGAAACCTTTAGTTTTCTTGGGATAGGTATATAGATATCTAATCGCTTACAGATATCTATTGCTCTTTGATAAATACTATCAAATACCTCAGTTTCAATTCTCATTTGTTCTACAGCGATTGCTAAGCTCGTAACTTTTCCATAGCTTGACAAAGATCAATATCACTTAATTGGAGTGTTTGACTAACAGTGATTATAAGTTTTAAAATTGGTTGCATTATTTCTAAACAAATTATAAAATAAAAGGACTCAATTTGATGCAAAATCCCTTTCCCCTTAACTGTGATTTTTGCATCAGATAAGCCTTCAATTATTTCTTTAAGTGTTTGCACAATCAAATCAAGCTAAGCATGTACCACAGATACAGATTCAGATCTACAAACCCAACGGGTTCAGACTGTGATTTAAGTGTTTTCAACTTGATATTTGTCATTTTTTAATATTCTTGAGCACTGCATGCCTTTTTGGATTTCCTTCAACAAAACTGTATATAGTTGAATGATACCAAAAGAGTTGAATATTTTGGGATTTTCTTTGCGGTTTATACAAGCACCTACTAGAGTTAGATTCAGGCAGTGTCCATGACAGTACACGTATAAAATACATTTATTTTAACCTTGCAACTTGACCTAACCCCAGTGAAATGACGAGTCATCGTTGAAGCACCATCAAAGCATACAGCTTCAATGCTTTCCCATGAAATACCCATTTTTATCAAATTATCATTTATACTTTTGAATATGATTTCAGCATCGGTGACTTTCAAACATTCCATAGAGATCTTTAGAGAATCTTTCCACTATAAGTACACTACCTTTTGGAATAAATCGAATACTAAATGTAACAAAATTTGAAATTTAGATAAAAACAAAAAGAATCTCTAAATAACAATCACCTACCTATATTAAATCGTAAGTAAAATCAACAGATGTCAATGAAATTTTTTTTGCTAAATACTGACTTAGAATCACCTATACATAGAAGAATTTAAAAAATGGATATTCACATAAAAATTACTATTTTTATCAGATCTTCACTAAAATCAGTGCAGGTTTAAATTAAGTATATAAAAATAAGCCTAATAAATTTCGTTAAGATTGGTGCATTTGTTTTTCGGCCGACAGAAAATGAGTTCGCACATACATTCAGGCATTAATGGGAATCAACATACTGTTTTAGGAGAACTTAAATCTGCGAAATCTAATCAACGAATTTTTTTATTATATATGAAACCTTTTTCGAAACAAAAAAAAAATTAAAACAATGCCAACAACGTTCATATTATTATTTGTAAATAAAAGTAACAAATTTGAATTTTTCTTATCTAGAATTTCCAATTCAAATTCGTACATACAAAGTTTCTCGTTATAATCGTCGCCATCGGTAACTTCTCGAACTCCTGATTCGGGAGTTGAAACAGCTTCTTCTCCTTCGATAAAATAAAGATTATCATATGCTGTCGATTCTGATAATGCAATAGGATTTTCAATATTAGCGTCTGCATCGAATTCGATTTCTCGATTGATTTTCCTAACTATAAACATTCGATAATTACACTCGCAAATGTAAACTAGCAGAAAATTAATAAAAACGTAATTGCATAATATTTATTTATGTAATATACAGTATTAGTTTCATTAAAATGTATGAATCTTCGTAGATTTGTATTTGTAATCTTCATTTTTACTAATTTTTTAAAACGAATATTCCTCTTAACATGAAAAAGAAGTATTGTACAAACGACGTAGTTAATATTATATATAATCCAATTCAAAAGGATATTTTTAATAGCAAAAGAATTTCCTTTTTATAATCGCTTATTAGCCAAAAAGAGAGTATGAATACGTATATAAAAGTACCTTTACGGATAAAAATTGGGCGCCATATTTTTTCATATGATAACTGCTAACTAACTTTTGTTCAATCATATAAGTCGCTGAGAGAAACTAACTTTGGTTAGCTGTTATGTGTCTACCATGTATTATATATTTTTGACGCTTAAAAACAAAATTTTTCTACTAAGAAGTAAAAAAAAAAAGAAGAGCTTCAGACAGTAGACAGCATTTTATACATAATTAATAATTTACTAAAGCTGATTAGTGAGTTAAACCTGCTTCTACCTCTAGAAATCTAAAAAAATGATGCATAGTAGTTTACAAGTTAATTTTCATAGTCCAAAAAATTAATACTATAAAAAGTAAATTGATAAATTTTTTCGACGATTTTTTATGAGGACTTTTCTCTCAGAGACTGGAAATTTTTAATTTAATGTGTTACATAAATGGAGAATAAAATAATTAATTATTTAAATTGAGAAAGTTTGAATTCAAAATCTAGTGGAAAAAAAACAACTCTATACCCATAGTAAAAATTAGAACTTAAATTTAAAGTTATCTTCGCTTTTTTTTTCTCATTTCCTTCACTTTTTAACCAGTTGACTAACATCGACGAACTTTTTTGGTTTTCTTTTCCCCTGTCTTTTGCTTTCTTTTTATAATCTAACTTATCCCAGATGGTTTTTTTTTTGACATTTTCACTTATAAATAATCAATAATAGTCAGTTATAATTCTACCGACGAAATACGCGGTTGTCTTATAATATATATGCACTAGAACAATTAAAAACTTCACTCTTTTATAAGACTAACAATATAATTTTATATACATTACTAAGGATATAAAATATATACACCAAACTTATTAACAAAAAAAACTTTTTTATTTGTCACAAAAAACCGAATGGAAATCTTAACATCTAGAATAATAATTAGTGCATCAGTGCAAAGTAAACCTTGCAAATATCAAACTTTTTTCCAAATTTCAACTGTTCAATTACAGACATGTGCAGCGAACGATCAAACTTGAAAACAACCATTTGTTGTTTACAGTTTTTTAAATGTAACTTGAGCAAGTCTATTGTCTTATTTTTATTGTGCTGTTTCCATGTATATAATAAATCATTGGGTTTAGATGCTGCATATACCTCAGGCTTTGTGTCTAATATTGAGTTAGATAATTAAAATAGCACACACCGAGAATTTAAGACTTTTAACTTAAAATTAAATGTCAACATGCAGTACTTACAACCTACATATGTTATACCTATGTACTAATATTTGAAATATGTAAGTATGCGTCAGAAAAAAGTAGAATAAATTTTGAATTTTTTTATGTTTTTGTAAAAGAAATGTCATTGATACATTTTCACTGAATGTTATTTTTTCCATATTAACTGTAAAAGTTTTTTGGGTTATGGCCATTATGGGTGCTTTATAAACTTTCGATTTAAAAAAGTAATTACATTTAATGTTATTTTATAAAAACTAAAATTTATTCAATAGTATTAAAGTAATACTACTAATTTAAGAATAAAATTACAGAATGATTCTTTTATATCTGTCAGTTATACGATATATCATAACACATTTGGTTCAACATTGTGAAAAGAGATTAATTTGACTTTTTAATAAACATTCTTTCTTAAGTTTAGTGTATTGTACAGATTTTAATGATATCTGAAAATAATAATTTTGAACTGAGTACGTAGTGATGAATGAAAATTTATGGATATAAAAAGTTGTGCTCTTATAAATACGTTTTATGAGAAAACTTGTTTGCTGAAGTACTTCATTGTTTATAACTTATGGTTATGATATAATCTTCAGTATTTTACATCACTAATTTTACAAAATAGTAGTTTTTTTTTTTATAACTAATTAGAATCTAAGGAGTAAAGGTTCAAGGTTGCATCTTAAAACATTAAATTGAACATTTTCTAGAAAAAATAAATAAATTTCAAATCATCAAAATTGGTATAATTTAAAAATTTACAGATTTTTGATTTTTGAAATTTTTCAGTGGAGCTTGTTTCCATCTAAAACTTTGTGTTTTTTCTCAAATTCTGGCGACCTCTCAAAGTTTTTTAGGGGCGGCAGTGCGCATGCCTATGCTGTCTACCTGTTACCAGAAAGTGCTAGTATCACTGGTGGCATTAGGGCAGGTGAGGCGACTATCATGGCATTTGTCCAAGGAAGAGCAAAGAAAATAAGGAGAGGGCTTCAAAGAAGAAGAGGACAATCAACTTACAAAGGGATTGCCTATGATCAGGGCACAAGAAGCCCAAATGCAGCTAAGGTGGCTGTTAGATAAAACTGGACTTGCACTAAAATATTTTTTATTTAATTTGTTATAACATGAAATAGTTTTTGAATTATTGACTTGATTTATATGATATTTGGATATATACACCATTCATAATTCTATAGCTGAAAATATAGAAGACATCTAATAGAGTTCTAATTTCAACACAACCTAGCCTGGTGCTTCATGTATGACAAAATACAAAAAAAATCAAGGATCTTGAATCAAGAAAGATAGAATAGATTTATTTTTATTCATTCACTCATCAGGCATATGCCCTATTACAGAGATCATTATCTATTATTTTTTATCTGATGATGAAAACAGTCTAGACCCTTGCTGGTAATTGAAACTAAGTTCAATAAAGGATAAATCAGTTTACTAATCATTACATCAACTGACTGTTCAGTTGGTTACATGAAGACTACTATATGAACAATCAATTAAATAGAATCATCCTAGTCTGAAAACTCATTAAGAGAAAATTTCAAAAAACAAGCTTTTCCTTTGAAATTAATTCAGAATAGTTTTGTTCAGAAAAAAGTAAATTTTTCATTACTTACAAACCTTTCCATGAGAGAGCTGTAAGCTGCTGTAAGAGACTGATATTTAAAATCCAGAGCCATGACATTTCATTGATACAGGTATTGGCAAAAAATATTGATTTTGAAACATAAGATTACCATTTTGCAATATTTAGGTCAAATACATCGTCCAATTTTATCACATAAACATACTTTTTTTTCTGTGTTTGAGACATCTCAACTATTTTTTTTTCCAATTGTATAGAAATTAATGTTGAACAGCAAAAATGGGAAATTTAAAGAAACTTCATCATAATTGATAAAAAAAGAGCTTTATTTTATATTTTAAGTGTAGTTTGTTTTAAACTATAGTATAGTTTATTTGTTAATTTTTTACTTCTGTAGTTGAAATATATTAAATGAATTTAATAAAATTAATTTATTACAGTAACAGAAATCATTGTCAATATTTATTATTTACACTAATATTAATGCATTAAAATGAATATAACTTTACTAAAAAATATATTAATTTTTATAAACATTTTATCAGATGTTTTTAATTAAAAAAATATATCCATGTAAATTATCAAAAAGTATCGTATAACTATAAAATTACATAATGGAAGTGTTTTTTCCAATCATGAACTGCATCCAGTAGTATTTAAATTTCATAATTTAGTGAGAAGTTCTTTGTGTTCAATAAAAAAATGTTTATATAAAATGTTGTAATGTCAATTCTTCATTTAATTGGGCATATAACATCTGCAAATTTGATACTTTATGGATTTAAAATTTTATAAAAATTCATCTAATAAAGAGACAAATCAATAAATTATTTAAATAATTTGTTTAATACTTTTTAATCAGTCATTTGTATTCAACAGTGAGTGTTTTTATTTTAAACAGATGAATGAATTTTATTTGGTTAAAAATGGAGATTTGTTGGTAAATTGAATCAATACTTAAACACATTATACAACATTTGGTATAAATAATTATTGTTTAGAACATTAAGAAGGAAATAAACAAGTTTCAGTAATTATATGTTTTCATAAAGAAAATGATAATTTAAGAGTAGAGGTGGATGAAAATCCAATAATTAAAATCATAAAACTGTTGATATTAATAATAACAGTAATTATTTTTTCAGTACTAATGTTATACTGTGTGCATTACTGGTTTTCCTGAAAACTCAATTCAAAATTAAAATAAATTTGACATCATATTATATAATTTTTCATAAATGTTGCTGAAGAAATTTATTCTAATTAATTTTGAGGAAATGATAATTAAACCTAGAAATAAAAATTTTATTACTTTCTTAAAAAGTCATTCACCATAACTATATTTGGGAGAAAAATTAGTAAATAGTTTTATAGTTAGTCATTTTTTTGTACAGTTTGTTAATATCATGCCAAGCTATGACTTATTTAGAAACCTATCTTGCAAACTCAGACTTATAAATTCATATACGAGGGTAAGTCAATATTTATCCGCAGTTTAGTTATATTTTTGTTTATGTTGGTAGTACTGTCGTTTTGCGTCAATGACGCATGCTTTGTTTATTTTTTGTTATGTCTATGC